>CAHIKZ030000038.1:417500-520000 GCA_903632075.3 Acanthosepion pharaonis
TATCTGACCCCTACTGCCATGTTTTCTCTTTACAAGAGTCGGATTAGACGATAAATGGATTATTGCGATCATATCTGAACCGGAGGTGCTCAATTTCCACCCTTGACAAGAATTCAAAATCGTTCAAAAGATATTGTGAGAGAAGTCTTATTCTCCCATAGGCACAAGCCTACCGCTACCCTATCGCTATTTCCATGGCAAATGTTCATATGAGCGTTCCATTCCTTAGTTCCATCGCCTGGAACACGCCACGCAACTTCCACGGAGTCGAACCACACTTATTTCCTCCGTATTCCAAATGTAAGTAGAAGATTTCACAGTTTTCTCCAAAGAACTGCTACTTTGTTCAACAAGCTCCCGTGTGGATGCTTCCCTGAACACTACAATTCTATCTGCTTCAAGTCAAGAGCCAGTCTCTATCTATCCTCCTTATCCTCACATTCTTCATTTTCTACAACCTCCTCTTCCATTCATATAACACACCTCGTTCATCATAACCATTTTAACAGTAACTACCTTGAGTAGCTCTCGAGCCTAGATCTTAGCGAATTTTATAAAAAAGAAGCAGCAAAGATGCCACAAGATTTTATAAGATGCTTATTTAACAGACAGCCAAAATCTTACAAAAATATTTATTAAAATTGATTATAAAATAGCAAATTCATCATAGCCATATTAACAGTAACCCTCTACCTTGATTGGCTCTTGAGACTTGCATGGGATGAACTTTATTATGAAAATGTACTTTAGCACTGACTGCATTTGGATCTAGCAAACCAAGACAAGATTTTATCACTGCTTATCCCTGAGTTCTGTCTTTACCTCTACTCTTGCACTTTAGTAATTTTCATCACTTATAAATTAAATATTTCTGGCCATAGAAAAATTGTCATTAGTCAGAAATTAATGCAAGTGTTACTTACAGAATTGGAATATTATATGCATCATTTAAATATACAGGGTGTGATGGGTAAATTATCGTCATTTTATATTTTTAACTTCGCGCATGCGCGTTTGTTTGCTTTTGATTTTACCGATTGCATAGTATAGTAGGATCAGTTGGGCACCGTCTGTGAGAAAAATACCGTTATGACAATTCTCTCCGTTAGAAATTTGGAAACGGCATGCTGTACTGCTTGGCATTCGCGCCGGAGGCTCCAATACGAACATTTCAGAGTACTTGGATGTCGATCTCAGAACAGCGCAGAGGTTCGGAAAGAGTTGAATGAGTCTAATAGTGATTACGAAGGTGTTTGGCGCGATCACTAGTGATTGCAACGTTATTCCTCCATTCGTCTTCAGAGCCTCAGCCTCAAAACGGAAGCCCACATTAAGTGTTTTGAGAAGGTAGTGCTGCCCTGGGTCGAGAGGATGGCTGCTGGAAGACCCTTTGTCTAGCAACAGGACTCTGCACCATGCTACACAAACAGGAGAATTGAGTCATGGCTGTCAGACAATTTCTGCAAGTAAATCACCGCTTACATCTGGCCCACCTAACTCCCCAGACTGCAATCCCCTTGATTATTATGTGTGGGGCGTAGTTGAACGAGAAACCAACAAAACTCCTTGTAAACACCAAAGATGAACTGAAGGCAAAGATAAGATCATTCACCGACTTAAACAAGGAAACTGTCCAGAAGAGTTGCAAGAGATTCCGAAGTCATCTGGAAGCTGTGGTTGAAGCCAATGGCGATTTTATTGAATAAATTTACCCTTTAGTATTTCAAGATATTTTTGTGTAATTTTGGTAAATATATCTGTTAAAATGAGATGTCAGTGTTATTTTCATTTTTGTGTAATTTAGATGACAATTTATCCATCGCACCATGTATTGCTAATGCTTTTGCTGCAGAAATGCATTGCCAAAAAAAGTTTTCTTATAGAAATGCATTGCAAAGGAGTAAAAGGAGATTGTCAGTGAATTAAGGCAAGCTTTATAGAATAGAGAGCTATTATAATTGCTAATGTTTTTACTACATAAATGCATTGTTATTAATTTTACTATAGATATCTGTTGCGGATTGTTAGTGGTCAAGAATGAATACAAGTGTTATTGACAAAATACGGCTATTATATGTAAATGCGTTGGTAATGTTTCTGCTAAGTGTATTGACAATGATTTTACTATAGATATGCATTTCAAATGATAAAAAAGGAATTGTATGTGGTTAGGAATTAATGCAAGTATATTTAACGGAATACGGCTATGATATATATCATGTAAATACATTGTTAAGAGTTTTTACGATAATTACCACTGGAATTAATTTTGCTGTAGAATTTTGACTTGAAAATATATTACTACAGAAATGAGTTGCAAATGCTATTATTATGAGTAGGTATTTTAATTCATAATACTATAGAAAAGCATGGAAATTCATGAAGTATGTAAATGTTTAGGTAGTGGTCAATAATGCAAGCCTTACGGACAGAATATGACTGTATTTATATGTATTATATATTATATATGTATTTGCATTGCTAATAACTTACTAATAATTTACTATAGTAGATCAATACAAATAATTTTAGAAGAGAATTTGGTTTGAAAGGATTTTAATGTAATATGTATAACAAATATATTTTTATTACAAAAAGACATTTAAACTATTTTACGGATTAAACGAATTGAAATTCAGGAAAAAGAAATTTTAGGCGCTAGGAATGAATGATTCGCTACAAACAAAATATAGCTATTATATTAACAGTATATATATATATATATATATATGTGTGTGTGTGTGTGTGTAAATGTGTATAAATGTATATATATATATATATATATATATATATATATATATATATAATTAATATATATATGTGTGTGTGTGTGTAATTGTTATATATATTATTTATATATTATATATGCGCGGTACTTATTGGAAAGTGCTCAATATCAGTGATAGAGCTAACATATTTAGTTAGATTGATGTGAGTTTGTGACCCTGGGTTTTACGCTATTTGCAATTGTCAGACAAACTTTGTCTGACGATCGGAAATAGCGGGAAACACAGGGTTACAAACTCACATCAATCCAATATATATATATATATATATACACACACACAGAGAAAGAGAGAGAGAGAGAGAGAGAGATGTATTCCGGCAGCAATAATGCTTTCAAACACATTTGGTTAAATTATTTAATCAAAATTTAATTAAAAAAATGATAGACATTCGATATTATTTAAGTTAAATAATACGGACAATTTTCTCTATAATTTCATCAAATTAAAGATTAACTTGCTTTATGTTATTGGTAAATTTGCCAAAGGTGATATTTATTTTTAGTTTTTTTTTTTTTTTTTCGAGTACTTTTGAATGTTACTGCATTCGTTTTCAAGGATTGTTCTGTATATATTTACGGAATTTTTTTTTTTTAATTCCAATATTTTCACGTTTGCTGGAAACGATTTCAAGTCACTCAAAATGACATCGTTTAAACGGTCAAACTGACATTTTTATGTGTATTTTTAAACACACTTCAATATACGATCCACTTTGGAGAAAGATACCTTACTTAATGTTGACTACTTCTCTTTTATTACAGCAGCCTCTAGAATTTGGAGTCTTTCTTTGCACTGTGCCCTATATACAAGTTTTGTGTTATTTTTTTTTCATTTTTTTTTTTTTTTGACAGTGACGTTCACCTTATACAAGGCTCCAAGGCCACTCGAAGTAGAGTGTTACGACAAGAGGTAGTTTATATGGATAGGAGGGGAAGATAACGGTTGACTCTAGACGTGAACAGGTTAAGATTATAGTGATCGGGGAAACATCCTCTAGGGAGTCTGTTCCACAGAGTAGTGGTTCGCAGGAAGAAGCTGTTCGAGGGGAACTTACTTTTCGCCGATGGTATATGGTGGAAATGTAGGTGAAGGCCTGACCTGGTGTAACCAGGAGATGCAGTTCGTCGGAGCACTTTCCGTGGTAGTAGTGATAGAGCAGTGAGAGACTAGCCACAACCTGCCTGTGAGAGAAAGTTTGGAGGGTGAAAAATAATTTTTCTCTTACAAGGACTCGGAGATGCTTTCGAACTCTATCAAGACTGGCAAACGAGATCTAGGTAGCTCCTACCCAAATGTGGCAACAGTCTGACTATAAAGTTAGATGTTAGCATGAGGAGTCAGGTACTTACTGGAGCGGTAAAGGGAGCCAATCATTTTACCTGCAACAATTTTGACAAATGACAAGTCAACCTTCGAGAGAGTGTGGTGCATATGAAACCAATATAAGAAAAAGCCAGCATACTTATACATGACCATAAAAATGAAAAGAAAACGGTTAACATATGACCTTTAAAAATGAATAAATTTTGTAACGTACGGTAGCCGTTAATGATGAAGTATAAATCAAGACTTCAATGTCAAATAAAACATTATTTAATTACAACCGCAAATAAATACTTAACAAGAACAAACAAGTAAAAGTCAACCAAAGATAATTAACCATTTCAGTGAATACCTTGTTAGTAGCATGGCTCAGCTTATCATCTGGTAAATCCTAAATCAAAACCCTAATCATCAACGCACTATAATTCACACTAATTCGACTGGATAATTCCACTCAATAATCACCCTCGTCAGTAGCCTGACACTGCTATTCATACACCTGACGGAAAAATATATTCATAAGTTCAGAATGTCACGCTCGAATCTTGGTGTCGGCAGTTACTCCTTTTCTTCCTATATGACAATAAATAAATAGAACAAAAATACACAAAAATACATAAGTAAATAATAATTGTATAAAAAATCAATAACTACTCACTTTCAATTAATAGGCACCAAAATTACGTCATTTGGCCTCCCCTATCGTTTACTTTTCCTTTAAAAAGTAAGTTTTTTTACAATATTTTAGAACATTCACTAATTCAAAATTTGAAAACTAAACGCTATTTTATTTTTTTTCTTCTCATAACTAAGTAAAATTTCTACACTTGACTTAATAAAGATCCAGGAACGAAACGCGTTGACAAAAAAGATTTTCCTCACCCTTTATATATATATATATATATATATATATATATATATATATATATATATATATATATATATCCACCGGGAATCACCCGTCTACTCATCAGGGGGTATCAGCTATTGATTGTTTATCAGTCAGTTATGTGACATGCGTGATACACGCTTAAGCGATCATGTTTCTTTTGATACATGACTGACGAGGCAGATTTTTCCCACAATAGGTTGCCATTTCTTTCTACGGTAGACCAGTTACCCAGTTTGTCCTGCTATTTACCCATAGCTGAGGGGGAAAAAACAGGATTCATACCTTTCCCAAGGGTATTAGCACGTAAATAAATGTAATGGATTCGACTGGAATTCGAACTCGGCTCTCCGATTTCTCAATCCCAGCCGCTATCCATTACTTGTTCATACTTCTCGATTTTTCTTTTGTATATAAACTTTTTTTTTCATTGTGTATACGCCCGTCTGTGTGTATGTGCGTACGTGTAGAATGTCGTGGTTATTTGTCTTTATCGTTGTTTTTTTCACTTTACACTCACTTCTTATTGTTTTTTTAATTTTCTTTCTTTTTCTCGTTTCTTTCCGTTGTAGCGATTTTGACTTTCGGTTTTCGAGACATACACTGTCCTTGTTAATTCTTGAGCGTTCTAGTGTTTTCTTGGGTTAGGAAAATGGTATTTCATTTTTTACATAAATATTATTTTAAATATATGTGTGTGTGTGTGTGTGTGTGTGTGTGTGCTGATTGTGTTCAGGAATTAAAACAATTCTATTGCTAAAAAAACTACATATTAAAAAAACAAAACTACCCTTGATAATGATTAATAGATTAGCTGAAAGTGATCGGATCCACTGCTGTGGCCAGGTATTGAACTTACAACTCTTCAAGTCAAGTTATTGGATTTTTTCAACCAACCATTTTATCACTGGGCCCAGTAAAATTAAATAAGTGGTGTGTAACAGAGATGAATAAAAACTTGGAGAATTGCGTTACTAAAGGGAGATAACTGAAACTGAGATACCCGGAAGAGGCACGTGGAACTAGAATAATCTACCCAGTGGACGAAATAAAGGGTTCAGTTCGAAATTCCTCTGAAGGCCAGCGCGTACAACGGCCGAAACGTCGTGACTATAGCAACAAAGATGAGGACTGTTGTCCTTATCTATGTTGCTATAGTCACGACGTTGCTATATGTAAATAGTGCAAATAAAAATGTAAAAATATTAAAAAAAAAACAATCAAAATTTAATTTTTATTGGGAATTTAAAACTTTATTTAAAATTACTTCATTAATGTTCCTGGTCGTTACGTCCACTATTGTATTTCCTTTCCACGTCTCTGGAACCGGCTTCAATTCAATATTCTTAGAAGAATATGATCGATGGACAATGATGTATCCTACGTGAACTTTCTCTAATAAATAATTTAACAAGAGTTGATATGTCGTAATATCAATTAACCTGACTTTCTTTGGGTATTAGTGGTGGCAGCAAGTAAAAGGTGCAAACAAAGGCTAAATATGCTAAAAAGTAGTTACTGAAAGAATACATCGACGGGTACTCACTATAGATTTTTACATAGAAGGGTACTTCAAGAGCAGCTCCTGTATCCGTATCATTTGCAACGAGTGCAGGGACTTTCGCCTTCTGATCACTCACCACAGGAGGACTTTTGCCAATGGTTTATTGCACAAACTGTCGATCCGTTGTACATCTCTTCAGTCTTGTTTACAGATGAGGCAACATTTGGAAGAGATGGAATAACAAATTTACACAACCAACAATTGTTGGCGGATAGGAATCCCCATGGTATAATACAGGCGAGACACCAGCATCAGTTTACGATTAATGTGTGGGCTGGATTTTTAGGTGATTGTCTAATAGATCCATATGTTTTCCCAGCACGTCTAACAGGAGATGTCTACAGGGAATTTATTTCGAACACACTTATAGACCTGCTAGCGGATGTATACCTGCTAATACGAAGACGCATGTGGTTCATGTATGATGGGGCTCCATCACATGTTACTCACAGTATTCGTGATGCACTCTCTGACATCTACCATGAAAGATGTATAGGTAAGAGGGACCGGTCCAATGGCCTGCACGTTCCTCCAACCCTAATCCTTTGGATTTTTATCTGTGAAGCCACCTAAAACAATTGCTTTATGTAGAATACATTAATAATGCAGAGACGCTTCGTCAAAGTGTGATGGGGGCCTACGATACAATTCGACACTGTGAGGGAGTATTTAAAAGTCCACCAATCAATGATCCGACGGGTGCATGTATTTATAACATATTTACTTTACACAACAAAACAAAAAATTTTGAAAAAGTATCTATTAAGGAAAGAAAGAAAGAAAGAAAGAAAGAAAGAAAGAAAGAAAGAAAATCTGTATGGGAGTATGGAAAAGAAAGAGAGAGAAGAAAGAAAGAAAGAAAGAAAGAAAGAAAGAAAGAATATGAGAGTAGAAAGAAAGAAAGAAAGAAAGAGAAAAAAGAAAAGAAAGACAGAAAAATATGAGAGTAGAAAGAAAGAAAGAAAGAAAAGATAGAAAAATATGAGAGTAGAAAGAAAGAAAGAAAGAGAAAAAGAAAAGAAAGCTAGAAAACTATGAGAGAAAGAAAGAAAGAAAGAAAGAAAGAAAGAAAGAAAGAAAGAAAGAGAAAAAAGAAAAGAAAGATAGAAAAATATGAGAGTAGAAAGAAAGAAGAAAAATGTATAAGAGTAAGGAAAAGAAAGCTAGAAAACGATGAGAGTAGAAAGAAAGAAAGAAAGAAAGAAAGAAAGAAAGAAAAATATGAGAGTAGAAAGAAAAAAAGAAAGAAAGATAGAAAGAAAGAACGAAAGAAAGAGAAAAAGAAAAGAAAGCTAGAAAACTATGAGAGTAGAAAGAAAGAAAGAAAGAGAGAGAAAAAAGAAAAGAAAGATAGAAAAATATGAGAGTAGAAAGAAAGAAAGAAAGAAGAAAACTGTATAAGAGTAAGGAAAAGAAAGCTAGAAAACGATGTGAGTAGAAAGAAAGAAAGAAAGAAAGAAAGAAAATATGAGAGTAGAAAGAAAAAAGAAAGAAAGAAAGAGAAAAAAGGAAAAGATAGAAAAATATGAGTGTAGAAAGAAAAAAAGAAAGAAAGAAAGAGAAAAAAAGGAAAAGCTAGAAAAATATGAGAGTAGAAAGAAAGAAAGAAAGAAAGAAAGAAAGAAAGAAAGAAAGAAGAAAACTGTATAAGAGTAAGGAAAAGAAAGCTAGAAAACTATGTGAGTAGAAAGAAAAAAAGAAAGAAAGAAAGAAAGAAAGAAAGAGAAAAAAGGAAAAGAAAGCTAGAAAACTATGAGAGTAAGTAGAAAGAAAGAAAGAAAGAAAGAAAGAAAGAAAGAAAGAAAGAGAAAAAAGGAAAAGATAGAAAAATAGGAGAGTAGAAAGAAAGAAAGAAAGAGAGAAAAGAAAAAAAAAGAAAGATAGAAAAATATGAGAGTAGAAATAAATAAAGAAAGAAAGAAAAAAGAAAGAAAGAAAGAAGAAAACTGTATAAGAGTAAGGAAAAGAAAGCTAGAAAACTATGAGAGTAGAAAGAAAGAAAGAAAGAAAGAAAGAAAGAAAGAAAGCTAGAAAACTATGAGAGTAGAAAGAAAGAAAGAAAGAAAGAAAGAAAGAAAGAAAGAAAGAACTGTATGAGAGAAGAAAGAAAGAAAAAAGAAAGTAATTATATCATGGACACTAGATAAACAGGGTACACGGCTTTAACTCTTCTCCCACCGGCTACCAATACATAAAATTTGATTTAGGATCCAACCCTAGAATATCCAACATAGAGCCAGACATCGGAAAAATAAAAATTCATGTTGAGGTCAGTGATCTTGAGAGATTGGCATTTGAACCTTGTTGATGGCCGTGATAAAACTGTCATTGCGAATTGAAGGTACTTGCGTTCTAATGGAAACTCTGCTGAAATTATGGGAATACTGAACAAATCCTCCTTTTGTCTGCCTTTTGCTAGTTGCTTCGATGAGAAACTGCTTAGGAGCTCGACGAGTTTCATTACACAAATTTGGAAGGCCGAGATTTTTGTACTTGATAGAAGTTTATTTACCTTTGGTTGACCACACACACACACACACACACACACACATATATATATATATTCGACTCTCCCGTCGAATTCGACGTATGAAGCTCAAGCAGATCAGTTCCTAGGAGACCGACAACAGCACATGAGATTTGATTATAGTGGTGAAGGTTTCGTGCAGGACCATCAACACTTTGTGAAGGGCCGAATACAGAGACCTGGTGCACTAAGTGCCACAAGGTCTCCAAACGACCCTCCGCAGGTATTGAATTCAGAGTTGTCTTTCGCCTAGACCAGTTGCCATCCAAGGCTATAGAACCCAGTCTGTCCTGCTATTTACCCATAGCTGGGGAGAGAAGAAGAGGATTCACACCTTTTCCAAGGGTATTAGCACGTAAGTGAATGTAATGGATTCGACTGGAATTCAAACCGCTATCCATTACTCCACCATGCTTCATATATATATATATATATATATATATATATATGTGTTGAGATGGTGTCTCCATAAAAGCATCCATCCCCCAACAACCTGTTCTCTCGTGGGGATGTATAGACCAAAAGAAAATTCCCAATGATTAAAATTCCTTTTAAAAAAAAGAATTGTCACGTGTGTTTGCAATTTGCAACAAAGGGAAATTAGAAAGGGGTGTAAGACAAGGATGTGTCTTCTTACCGGACTTATCCAACCTTTACAGTGAGGTGATTCTAAGAGAACGCTTAAAAGATTCTAAGATATTTTTTTTAATCATTTCACCCCAAGCAAGGTATTAAAACCGCTAGGTCGCAAAGGGTTACTGGGTGTTAAAGCATATGAGAAAAGCTACTATTAAAGAGAGAGGACAATAAAAGAACAACAATTAAGAAGACAGAAGATAAAGATTGACATTACATTTAAATTTTTGATGATCAAAGCTGCTTGGGAAGCAGGAGGCCGGAAGAGAGTTCCACAATCGAGAAGTACGATAGAAAAAACTATTAGCATAGAGCTTACGGTAACATCTAGCCATTTCAAGTGTTAAAAGATGAGACCTTATCAACAATTTGGTACTGCACTTAAATTCATAAAGTCTAGGTACCATAGTGGAAAGTAATATTTATTTTCTGTAATACAAAAATGTGGCACGAGGCCAAATTAAGGGTATAGGGGAAGGCTGGTCTTTGATCTGTCTTATCTTAAACTTACCTAGCCTTTGTGCCCCAGACAAACTACAATATTCCTTACACCAAAACAACACATTCTTACTTAACATTCTTACTACATCCACCACGATACTTCAGAGTCTCTGTGAAATCATAACTAGTTCCCATATGTACAATTTTTACCATAGAGGAAAATCCATGAGAACAATTACCATGAAAGTACTTATTTAAAAAAAGGCACAGGGAAGCTACGTTACCGTGAGAAAGGGATGCCAGGTCAAGACTAATAACATTGCAGATTCTTCTTTCTGCTTTATCAAGAATCTTTAAATATGTAGTAAGAGCACCAGACCAGATGTGGCAACAATATTGAACGTAAGGACAAATGGCGGATTTATAGATATGTAAGATAGAGAATAGCGAGAAAAATTGTCTAGCGCGACATAGTGAACGAACTATCTTAGTTACAGACTTAGCAATTGATTTAAATTCCTGCCAGGATTCATTATTGACAGCCACAATCTTAACAATATAAGATATGCAGATGACACAATGTTGACAGCAGGTACATGAAGAAAACAAGAACTCTTACAGAAGGTAGTGAAGGAAAGAGAGAAGAAAGGACTACACATCAATTGTACAAAAAGAGAATATATGGTTGTCAGCAAAAGAAACAGCCCACCATGCAAATTACAAATTGGAGATGGCAAAATCAAACAGTTACGAAAATTTAAATATCCAGGAAGTGTTTTAACAGAGGACGGATATTGCGACACCGAAATCTGAAGGCACATTGGGATCGCGAAAGATGTCTTCCAAAAGTTAAGCAAAGTATTAAGAAACAGAAAAAATTTCGTTACAAAACAAACAAAAAAATGAGTACTGAACTATTATATAATATCAGTCCTCCAATATGGCCGTGAATGTTGGGCAATATCATTACAGATGAAGAAAAAACATGAAGAAAAAGAAATGTAGTTCTACAGAAACATGTTGAGAATGCTATGAAACTGATCATGGGAGCAATGACGAAGTTTTATAAAAAAAAGAAATGCAATCAAAAGGCATACTCATACTTAACATCAAAAAATTTCTAAGGCTCATAATGAGGAAAGATAGTTTATGTAATTTGACACTCACATGGCATATTGAAAGCAAGATGGACAGAGGTGAGCAGTGCATAAACAACCTAACGAGCTTGTGCAAATGATTCGCAAAACAGGGATTAGGAAAGATAGTGAAAAGCAAAATTTACTTAGAGCTATAAAGGACAGGGACTTGTAAAGAATCATGATCGCCCACGTCCTGAGGGAATACGGCCCATAGAAGTGACTAGCAGTAGAGCCCGGCATTGCCCGGGGATGTAACAGTAAGAGATAGATCAAGTATCGACCATCATAAAGACTGAAAAATAAAATTGACAAAGATTATTGTTTAAGGTTGATGGACACGCATGTCTTAATTAGTTTTTTTTTTGTTTTTTTTACGAATTGGTCAAACTCAAACAAAAACATTGTTTTCAATCGTTATGAGTCTACCGATTGAATAGAATTTTATCATAAACAATTGTCTTGTAAATGGAATTTTTAAAGCATTCTGAATGTAAAAATAAAGAAAAAAGTGTGCAAGACAATAAGAAACACTACCTGCCAAAAAAATGTTAAAATCGGTTGAAAAATGTAGGAAATCCAATCCCATATATAAACGAACACACACAAACAACCTGGGTTTTATAATAAGTATAACTCGATATGAGTTGTCCCCCTTTCATTCTTGTGATGCCTCTTAATTGTGTTTTCAAATTGATTTTGTGCAAAAACAATTGTGTTTTTCCAATTTTTGCACTGTTAGAACCACCGCAAGGTAATTTTACATAGTCTTGTGAAGTTTTGTCGAAATCGGTTGAAAAATGTAGGAAATCTGATCCAATATATAAACATACAGACACACACACACACACAATCTGCGTTTTATAATAAGTAAGATAACTGGTGACCTCGAATGACCTAAGAGGCCAACATCACATAGTCTATGATGATGGTCCTGGGATTTTGAATCTCGCCATGATGTCCGAACACACACACATAAGTACACACAACCCTCGGTATAGTAATCTGTGTGTGGGTGCGTGCATGTAAATCAGTAAAATCCATAGCCAAATGATGGAAAAACATTTATTTTGGCCAACAAATATTAATGAGTTAATACAAATTCCTTCCGTGTCAGTTTAATTTTCCCAATGCTTCTCTATTAATCACATAGATAGAATATCATCTGATGGACATTTTAGGTCGGAATTCAGTCACTAACTTTCAGACTATAAAATTATTGATATTTCTTCAAGTATATCAATGTTGATCTCTGAGTCATCACAACGAAGACTGGAATGGATTAGAGAGAAAATGAGAAGATATAGTTAAAGAGAGTGGGAATGACTGAGGCATGAGATAATGGATAATTTTAGTTATTCCATACGTCAAACTCGTTATTATATAATTCCAACGAAGATTGAAATGGACCAGGGAGAAAATGAGAAGATACAGTTAAAGAGTGGAAGAATGACCGAGGCATGAGATAATGAGATAAACTTTGTAGTAATTTGCAAAGTTGGATCCAAAATATATTTTGGCTTTAAGTAACCCACAAAGAGCTGATAAGCTGTAAATACATAGTTGCCCTTTCTTCTAGAGTGGTTGTCAACGAAGGCGGAAAGCCCAGCCTGTCCTACTATTTAACCCGTAGCTGAGGAGATGGATTCATACCTATCTGAAATGTATTTTACGCAAAAGTGAAGCTAACGAAACTGGACTAAATTCGAACTTGGCTCCTTTCCAGTCGCTATCCTGTGTACGACCCGCATATTAGAACTTAATCTTAACCCCTACTTTTTAAGGAACATCAGCGAGTGAGCACTGAAACGTTCTCGATTCGACTGAGAAAGGAGTTTGATGTTTGGTCATTTCGACAAAGAGCTTTTGCAAAGTAGGTTGAACCGAAAACTTTTAAGTAAGAGATTTACCGATAGTACCCAATCACATTTGTTAATACTCGTGTATGACCCCTTGACTAGAAACACTAAATATTTTTCTAGATGTCTCTAAAGCGTTTATTCCCTTGCTTAAACTCCCATAACATTATACTTTCAATTCCCCCAATAAATTGAATATAGAATCGGCTGTGCCAGAGGTAGTTTCGCTTAACACCTCAAATTGCTATAAAACCAAAAGATCAACGGGAAAAGTCGAGTCATGTTCTTAGCTTCGTCAGATCGAGACTTTTATATGGATATCATTTGGTCTGGTTTGGTTTGGTCTGGTTTGGTTTGGTCTGGTTTGGTTTGGTTTGGTTTGGGTTTTTTAACGGCATATCAACTTCTTATTGGTCATTTAATGCAGACATCTTATATTCTTTTGGTAATTTTTTTTTTCCAAAAATGTATTGCTGGTAAATATTTTTTCTGATAATGTATCGTTGGTAATTTTTTTCTAATATTTCTATATTTTCATGTTTGGATCCTAGTTTGGTGGTCACTATTTATCCATAGTTGGGACCCTAACAGGTGTTACCACCTTGGGTCAGGGTGGACTTAGAAACAACAGCAATTAAGAGGTGGTTCTACGCTCCTCAAAACCTCCTGATGCCTTGTTACCGGATATAGTTTATCGTCATACCCAGGAAAACATATGGATATCATGCATGGTGCTAAACCCGTTCAGAAATATCTAAACTCTCAGCTTTATAACTAGAAAGTGGTTTTCTTTTGGGGGACATATTTAAATAGACTGTTTCATATCGAGACTTTCATATGGATGTCATGTATGGCATCAAACCGGTCCAGAAGTATCTGGATCTGGATTTAGTAAATACTAAACACTTCAAATACATCGGCATATGAACCATTTATAAGAAATTTAGTATAGAAGATAAGGACATAGAATAGTCTGCACTAGAGGTAGTTTGACCTGCAAAATGATGAGACCTTGCCTTGCTGCATGGATCAGTTATAACAAATTTAGTATAGAAGATAAGGAAATTGAGCATAGAATAGTCTGCGCTAGAGGTAGTTTGACCCAACATTGCAATTTTTTTTTTAAGCGTTACACCCCAAGCAAGGCGAGAAGGACGCAAGGGGTTACAGAAGATTTGGAGCAAGATCAGATAGAAGTGATAGAAGAAAGGATGAGGAGAAGGGTAGTGGATAGATTAAGGCAACTGGAGATGTCGATTGACATTACATTTGAATAGCTGGAGATTATAGCTCTCAGGGAAACTGGAATAGGGAAGGGTGTTCCACAGGCGAGAGGTGCGAGACATGAAGCTATTGGAGTAGAAGAGACGGCTACATTTAGGAATTTCGACAGTGAAGGGGTGAGAGCGAGATGCCAGCCTCATAGGGTGCTTGAACTCATGAAGTCTTGGAACCAGCGAATGCAACTCCTCGGAGCAATTACCATGAAAGTATTTGTAAAACAGACAGAGAGAGGCGACGGCGCGTCTGTGAGAAAGTGACTACTACAAAAACAAAACATTAACGTGAAAACTTGAGTGATATTCATAAATAACCTGGAAAAGGAACGAGACTTTCATATGAGTATCATGGATGGCACCAAACCCTTTCTCAAATATCTATGCAACCGATTCCTAAGATCACTGGTGAAGAAAGGCTTTGAGCGAGTAAAGCCTGAGGTTCTTGGCAAATATCATTCTTCTTTGAAGATTGTGAACTGGCACTGCAGAATCACGAAAATCACAATAAGAGAAAACCACATCACTAAAGGACTACCAATAGCAGCAACAACTAAAATGGATAGCATATATAACTTGAAAAGATAATAATGATATATAATGAAGATGTTGACATTCTACACCACTTCAAATAAAAGGTTAGGAAGGAAACCTCCATCAATTCTAAAAGGAGTGACACAGCTACTGCACTTGAGAAACCAGTTTTCCTAAAAAAAAAAAGTGTGTTAAGAGAAAAATTTTATAAATATCAACCCAAAACAGTACTGACTGCTCGGTCAATGAATGCCAAATATTTCCTTATAAGGAAATGGCTAATATTACCATTACCGTAGTATGGAAAAATGTTCTTAATTTATGATCTCATCAAGCACATATACTGGAAAAGATCGAGACTTTCATATGGATATCATGCTAACCCTTTCAGAAATATCTATACAACCGATTCCTAAGATCAATGGTGAAAAGGTCTTAAGCGAGTAAAGCCTGTTTTGGCAAGTATCATCCTTCTTTGAAGATTGTGGAGTGGCGCTACAGAATCATAATGAGAATCATAATAAGAGAAAACCACATCACTTGAGGACTACCAACAGCAGCAACAACTAAAATGAATAGCACATATAACTTGAAAAGAAAATAATGATATATAATCAAGATGTTGATATTCCACGCTTCAAATAAAAGGTTAAGAAGGAAAACTTCATCAATACTAAAAGGAGTGATACAGCTACTGCACTTGAGAAACCAGTTTTCCTAAAAGAGAAAGATTTTATAATTATCAACCCAAAACAGTACTGACTGCTCAGCCAAATGTTTCCCTATAAGGAAACGGCTAATATTACCATTACCGTAGTATGGAAAAATGTTCTTAATTTATGATCTCATCAAGCATATATACTGGAAAAGATCTAGACTTTTATATGGATATCATGCTAACTCTTTCAGAAATATCTATATAACCGATTCCTAAGATCAATGGTGAAAAAAGGCTTTGAGCTTTGAGTAAAGCCTGGGGGTCTTGGTAAAGATTATACTTCGTTGAACATTGTGAATTGGCGCTACAAAATCAAAAACAAATAACTGAACCAAATAACAGAAATCACATTAACCGAAAGGCTACCAACAGCAGCAACAACTAAAATGGATAGCACATGGAACTTGAAGAGAATATAATGACATAATCAAGTTTTTGACATTCCACACTATTTCAAATAAAAGGTTAGGAAGGAAACTCTATTCAAAGCTGAAAAGAGCTATAACAGCTACTGGATTTGAGAAACCTGTTTTCCTAAAAAAAATGTTTTAAGAGAAATTTTTATAAATTTCAACCGAATACTGTACTGGCTGCTCGAACAATCAAGGCTAAATGTTTCCATATAGACTAACGCCTAATATTGCCATTACTATTACTTTAATGGATTTAAGAAATTTAATCTTTAATCCACTGTGTATGCTGCCACTGTCGCTCAAAACCAAGGTGCGTTAGTCTACTGCAAATTTATTCTTAACTGATAGGTATGATTAGTAGTAAGGATAATATATTCTTCATTATAATTGTTTTCCCAAAACGGAAATTACCTAAGAGTTCGCTAAACATTTCAGAACAAAAGGCAACTAATTTGTATGCATATACATAAGAGCTTTGTAGAGATCAGGTAAATAAGCGATTGCAAAACTTAATATTCGGTTGGTGAAAGATCGGTTTGAATATGGCGGGTGGGTTAGAACAGACCAACCGAGTTCCATTTTTTTTTATCTTATGTTATTTCTTGCTGTATTCGACTTTGTGTTGTCATGAAGGAGAACATTTTTCCTTTAATCCACTGTGTACGCTGCAAAACCTTAAGGCGTGCAACTGTTTTCCAAATTTATTCTTAGCTTCCATATATGATTAGTAGTTAGACTAATACATTTATCATTACAACTGGTTCCTTAAAACAGAAATTGGTTTGACCTAATTTACTATCACATGTTCGTGCGCATTCTATCCGTTCGAATGATACTATTCATGTGTTTAAGAAACTTAATCTTTAATCCACGGTGTACGCTACCACTTCTGTGTAAAGACTATCTTCAGTCAGTCAGTTATGTGCCATGCGTTATACACGCTTAGGCGATCATGTATCGTTCGATACATGACTGACGAGGCAGATTTTTCCCGCAGTAGGTTGCCATTTCTTTCTACGGTAGACCAGTTGCCATCCAAGGCTATAGAACCCAGTCTGTCCTGCTATTTACCCATAGCTGTGGGGAGAAGAAGATGATTCATACTTTTTCTAAGGGTATTAGCACGTAAGTGAATGTAATGGATCCTACTGGAATTCGAACTCAGCTCTCCGATGCCTCAGTCCGAGCCACTATCTCCACCGTGCCTCCTTTTGTTAGTGGTTTGGTTTGGTTTGGTTTATTTTGTTTAACGGCATATCAACCTCAATAGGTTATTTAATGCAGACAACATTTTTAGGATAGATTGGTATCAATAGAATATGTATTCTTTGGTTTAGTTTTGTTTGGTTTATTTTGTTTAACGGCATATCAACCTCAATGGGTTATTTAATGCCGACATTATTTTTAGGATAGATTCGTATTTATAGAATATGTATTCTTTGGTTTAGATTGATTTGGTTTATTTTGTTTTACGGCATATCAACCTCAATGGGTTATTTAATGCCGACAACATTTTCTATTGCTAGTAATATTTTGTTTTGTCAAAAACCTGTTTCTGGTAATATATTTCCTTCAAAATTGTTGTGATGGTAATAATTTTTTTCAAAAATGTATTGCTGGTAATAGTTAACTATTTGTTCATAGCTGGGACCTTAACAGGTGCTACCATCCCGGGTCAGAGTGGACCTGGGAACACCAACAATTAAGAGGTGGTTCCACGCTCCTCGAAACCTCCTGATCAGAGGCCTTGCTGCTGGATGTAGTTTAACGTCTTACCCAGGACGACCTCTTGTTAGTTTACTCTTAACTGCCACGTATGATTAATAATTAGGATGATACGTTCGTCATTACAGTTCTTTGACTATTTTTGCGTAATTTTTCATATTTTCTAACTTAGTGTTTAATAAAATATTAGTGGCTAAATATGGGGAAAAAGATTTTTACACAATGCGGAAATTGGAGGTTGAGTTGTAAACGTTCTTGATTTATCTGTCTGTGTTTTTTGTTTTATTATGAAAAAATATGCAGTTTACAAATACGTTAATCGATTTGGGGAAAAAGTTATTGACGTTGAAAGTAGAATTGTTTGCATTCGATTAAAATTACCTCAGCGACATGCTAAAGCTACGTGCATTTATTGAATGAAGTATCGAATAGGAAAATTGTCATTGGTTTTTATGCACATTTCAGAATCGGTGTGAATGAGTCAGTAATCGTGGCATTGATCAGATTAAGCATGAGTACAGAATAAAAATGATAGAAAGATGAAGAAAAACAAAAAGAGAAAGAAACCATTATAAGAAAAGAAAGAAAACAATATACGAATAAGAAAGAAAAAATAAACAAATTGTAGAGAGTAGGAAGAAAGAAAAAAGAAACTACACGAAAGTGAAAAGAAAGAAACGAAACTTCGAGTAGAAAAAAAGAAAGAATATATAAAAGAAAGAAAGAAACTGTGTGAGAGTAGAAAGGAAAGAGAAAAAACATGAGGGTAGAATAAAGAAAGAAAGAATGAAAATGATAATTATGAGAGTAAAACGTAATAAGAAAAGAAACAATGTGTGAATTGAAAGAGAGAAAACTATAAACGGATAAAAAGAAAGAAAAAGGAAACAATCTTAGAGAGTAGAAAGAAAAGAGAAAGAAAAGAGAAAGAAACCTTCTTAGAGTGAAAAGAAAGCAAGGAAACTGAAAGAAAGAATGTATAATAGTAAAAAAAAGAGTAGAAAGGGAGATAAAAAGAAACTATATGAGGGTATGAGAAAGTAAGAATGAAAGAAAGAAAGAAAACTGTATAAGAATAAAAAGAAAGAAAAAATAGCAAATAGTATGAGAGTGGAAAGAAAAGAAAAAGAAAACGCATGAGAGAGAAAAGAAAGCAAGAATGAATAGTAGTAGAAAGAAAGAAAGAAAGAAAGAAACTGTATGAGAGAATAAATAAATAATATGAAGGAGAAAAGAAAGAAAGAAAGAAAGAAAGAAAGAAAGAAAGAAAGAACTATAATAAACAAAATAAACAAGCTCGTTGGAAGAGGAAAGAAAGAATGCATAATAGTAGAAAGAAAGAAAGAAAGAAAGAAAGAAACTGTATGAGAGAATAAATAAATAATATGAAGGAGAAAAGAAAGAAAGAAAGAAAGAAAGAAAGAAAGAAAGAAAGAAAGAAACTATAATAAACAAAATAAACAAGCTCGTTGGAAGAGGAAAGAAAGAATGCATAATAGTAGAAAGAAAGAAAGAAAGAAAGAAAGAAAGAAAGAAAGAAAGAAAGAAACAAACTGTATAATTGAATAAATAAATAATATGGATCGGAGTGGAAAGAAAGAATGTAAAAGGAGAAAGATAAATGAAACTGTAGGAAAGTAGAAAGAACGCAAGAAAGAAACTATATGAGAATAGAAAGAAAGAAAGAAAGAAAGAAAGAAAGAAAGAAAGAAAGAAAGAAAGAAAGAAAGAAAGACAAATCGTATGAGAGTAGAAAGAAAAGAAAAAGAAAACTTGCGAGAGTAAAAAGCAAGAAAATTCATAGTAGGAAGGAACTTTATGAGAGAATAAATAAATAATATGAAAGAGAGGAGAAAGAAAGAAAGAATGCATAATAGTAGAAAGAAAGAAAGAAAAAGAAAGAAAGAAAGAAAGAAAGAAAGAAAGAAATGTACGAGAGATTAAATAAATAAACTGGATGAGAGAAGAAAGAAAGAAAAAACTAGATGAGAGCATAAACTGGTTGAGAAAAGAAAGAAAGAAAGAAAGAAAGAAATGTACGAGGGATTAAATAAATAAACTGGATGAGAGAAAAAAGAAAGTAAAAAAAAAAACTAGATGAGTGTATAAACTGGTTGAGAAAAGAAAGAAAGAAAGAAAGAAAGAATAGAAATTAGGCTAAATTGAGCAAAGAATAAAAACGATAGAAGGAAAGTAGAGAGATCGATATTCCTCTGAAAGTGATTTGCCAGCTGTTGCCAAAATGGCGCATTAATTTCGATAAGGCATGATCCACTAGAGACCGGTAGTTAGATAGATTACATTTACCCAGTCTCAACCGACTCGAGATCCAGATCTTATAATAATGTTATATGCTGTTCTCCAGACTGGTGCCGAGAACACCATAGACAGAGCATGCAAACAACGAGGAAGTTTGAATGAAATTAGAAGCAATAAGACACAATCAGAATGAGTTTAAATTTCTAAGACACACAACGAGAAAAGAAGAATTAGTCAATTTGACACTCAATGGGCAAGAGAGAAACAGTAATTTACCTAATGAATTTGTGTCAAGAGATCGCAGAACAGGGAGTGGCAGGGAGAGTAAAAAGACATACGTTGGTAGCAGGTACATGGCTGACAAAAACTATATGAGAGATTATATCTCATTCAACTGTTAAATGGAATGAACTCTCAGCATAGGCACGAGCCAGTAAAGATATTAGTATCGGATATTTTAGCGTCTTTTGCGGTGAAAAGCATTAATTTGGAAATTCTTGCAAAAGTCAAATAACTGACGGATTTTAATAAAATTTAAGAACTCATTCACGAATGAATTACATTATTTCAGAAAAGTTTCTTTTTTAGAAAATATTGGTGATTTCTTTTCTTTTACATGTTATTCACAGATTTTTTTTTTAATTTTTGTAGAGATTAAAGTTTATATTAGTTATAAGTACAAGTCCTTGGAGAATTTGACATTATTCAGAGAGAGTAAAAAGACAAACGTTAGTATCAGGTACAAATTGTAGGAAGTTGTGGAGAACTATGATCGTCCACTACTCTGAATAAATTTGGGCCCCTAATAAACATAACACTAGGCATACAAGACCGCTTTTGATCACATTGCGAAAGCTATCATTACGGAAAGCACGATACTGAAATCCGAAACCGCATTGAAATAGCGAAAGATACATTCCAAACGCTAAGCAAAGTATTAAGAAACAGAAATATTTCGTTAGAAAAAAAAGAGTACTGATTTATTATACAATATCAGTCCTCCTATATGACAATGAATGTTGGATAATCTCCCCTCAGATAAGGAAGAGACTTGAAGCAACATAATTGTGGTTATACAAAAGGATGTTGAGAAGAACTTGGACTAAATATATGAGCAACGACGAAGTATACTTAACATCAGAAAGAGACAGTTGAAATTTCTTGGGCACATGATTAGGAAAGAGAACTTGGAAAATTTGATACTCACAGGACAGATTGAAGGCAAGAGGGACAAGGGTTAACAAAAGAAAACATCGCATGACTTACCAGGCGAGCTTGAGTGAATGGATGGCGGAACAAGGTTTGGGAGAGAGATAGCAAAAAGACAAACTTTATTAAGAGCTACAAGGACAGGAAATTATCGAGAGCCATGATAGCTGAAGGGACAAAGCACATAAAAATGAAAATTATATCACCGTGAATTTTTCTTAACTAGAATTTTTCGCAACACGCGAAACTACAAACTCTACGTTTCGTTCAATTTCGCAAACCAATTGGTAAAAGTTGAAGAAACTGATTTGTTTGGGAAAATACTTTGACAAAAACCATACTTCGATGTTTAATAATTTCTTTAAATTAATTTTTTGGACTTCATGGTAAACAATATTTTTTAAGAAAATTTCTTTTTTTCCTTTTTAACAGTGAAGAATAAATTCTTAGGATTTCTTACTCTTGAGCATGCAACATACAAATGACTAGGCGTAAATATTTCTGGAGCGAAATTCCAACTTTTTGAAGCGTTTGGCCTTGTGATTTGTTTATAGTTCTCGCAAATGTAGGTCGAACTGAAAACTGGATTCTTGATAGAAAAATAATATTTGCAAAGTTACGAAAACACCTAAAATGTTGTCAAAATCTAGTTGTTTTCGCTCGGAAACAACTTATTTCAAGTAGTTTAGGAAGCTTACGTAAAGTTATATTTTAAAAAAAAAGTAATACTACACTTTGTACCTTCTTAGCTGTTTGCCCTCCTCCCCAAAATTTCGATCAGTCAATATATGGCTATTTTAGAGGATGTGACAGACGGACATAATAACGGAAGTCTCAAAATTTTATATATAGATAGATTGTCAAAGTTGGCAACATTTTGATATTGATTTTGACATTGGCGATCGAGAAAAATAAGTTTGCGTACTATCATTTACACTTTACATATTTCTCTTAACGAATGAAAAAATTCAATACTCTGGAAGAATGCAAAAGGCTCAGAGAGCATTTTTTTTTTTCTGGGAAATATAAAAATATTCTTAGAAGACCGAATTATGAAATTGCCTGAAAAGTGACAGAAGATAGTAGAACAAAACAGTAAATATATCTTCTAAATAAATAAACAGGAAAATTCTATCTGTCCGTCCGTGTGTCTGAAACTCCTCTAACTCGGACCACACTTGTTCTATATAAACATATACCTTTTTGGAATCGGGATGATCCCGGGATTGAAAATCTGGTGCTTAAATATCCAGCATTTGAATATGTATCCAGATGAGTAGGGAACAGTTAAAAATTTAAATTTCAAAATAACTGAAAAAAAATTAGTTATTTTAAAGGGTTTTAATTTAAAGTAACACAAAAAATTCGGGAATTTAAAAATTTTCATTTTAAATCCAGTTTAAAATATCTCCAAAATTTTGTGAATTGAGGAAATCAATTTTATTTCTTCAAAATGCCAAGGAATCAGAGTTAAAATGAGAGGTTTCGTGGCGTGTGGTTTTGAAGTTCCACAGAGTTTGTGATTTGAAGAACTCAGTTTTTGGCCTGAATTGGAATTTCAGCCCCAATCGGTCTTTTGGACAGAGTTGGACTTATAACCCGAATCAGAATTAAAGTGGGCTTTTGAAATTCCATGGAGTGAATTGAGGAATTTAAAGTAATTTCTACAAAATTATTATTGCTGTTTTCTAAGCTGGGCCAGAGACCCAATTAGTCCTCCACATGAGCTAGTTTAAAAGTCCGCACGTTAAGTTAAGCTAATATTCAATAAAGTTATTGTGAAAAAAACTGCTTTTTATTTTTATGTTGTAGGCTGAGTTATAAATAAATTTCAGGACACAGGTAATTATGACTTTCGACAGCTTTCTTTTCTTTGAATATGTGTAAACTGTGCATTGCCATGATTGCTATTGAGAAAGAAAATGTTGTTTCCCTCCCGTTGGCTTCTTCAAGGTTTTGAATTACTAGTTGCCCTCCCAAGGCTAAAGAACCCGGTTCACCTTACTATTTTACTCGTTTGGAATGTAGGGAAGATATAAATTCATGCCATTCTCATGGTCTTAGTCCAAAGTGAACGCATACTGCCTTAGCCAGAATTCGAAATCGGTTCACCGATTCCATTTTATGCACTGTTAACTTTAATCTACTAGTATATTCCACCCTCTTCTAATAATAATGTCACAATAACAATGTTCTTCACTGGTGGCGAAAACCCTGAAATATTTCAGTTCCAGGGACATGATTGCAAAAAGGTGGAAAACTTACAAATACAATCATTTTGAAGAAACAAATTACTAGGAGTCTTTCAATGAACACGTCGTTTCTTGAAATTGATATTTATGGTTCGAGCCTCGGCTGATGTGAGTTTGTCTTTTAGACTCGACGCATACTGTAGCCTGTTTATTCTCTTTCTTTCTTTTTATGTGTCATGTCCTTTCAGGACTTAGGTCATCATAACTCTTCACCTCCCTCTATCCCTTACAGCTCTCAACAAGTTCCTTCCCTCTGCTTCCTCCCCCAGACCACGTTCTGTCATCCACTTAAGGGTTTCAGGTATGTCACGCATTGTTTTCCCTTGTCTCTTTTCCCTCTATTCGACACCTGAGATCAGATTCTCCAGGCTTCAGCTGCCTCTTCCTGAATTAGTATAAGCCTCCCCTTGTTTAAACCTCAATATCATCGTTGCTCACGTGCTCGGTAAATGACATACCTTAGCATCCTTCTGTAGAACCACATCTCTGTCGCCTCGAGTCTCTTCTTCATTATATTGGTGAAATCGTCCAACATTCGATACCTTAAAGAAGGACAGATATCACGCAACAGTTCAGTATTCTTTTCTTGCAAACCAAAGATATCCTCTTGCCTCGCATAATTTTGCCCAGCTTTTGGAATGTGTAAATAATGCCATCCCTTTTACGCCTATGGATCTCAATGTCATCTTACTTTCGAATTTTTCAATACGCTTCCCAGGTATTTAAACTTCCGCGTAAAAATGATTCTAGTGTTCCCGACCCCCAGATCACGTTTGGGCCCATCCTCTACATTTGACGACCATGCATTCTTTCTTTTCTTTTTTTTTTTGTATGTCCACTTTGATTTTTCATTTAATATCCGATTTAGTAATATGATAGGTATTACTACTCTTTTGTAACAAACCTATCAGATACTCCGTCACATAGCGATTATACGTTCAACTCTAGATTGCATTGAAAAAATCATGTATCTTTCTTTTTAGACACTTTTATTTATTTTCAAAATAAACATGTATTTTTCTGTTTTTACTTTTATTTCTTCCAGGGTAACTGGTGGTAGCCTTCGCGTACTACATTGCATAATATATTTTTTATTTCTATTTCACTTTCTAATGCTGCAATAACGGTGTCCTCAAACCGTTCAATATTTTCTGGTATCTATTTTGATAAAACCATCAGCCTGATGTGAGCTTGTCTTTAGAAAAAAAAAAAACATTCCTGTCTATTCATGTGTTCCATTTAGTGATTTTTCAATTTAGCGATTATTAATTTTTTTTTCCGACTGCATGTACGATACTCTGTCTTTCCTTCTACCAGATATCGGCTGAGGAAAGATCATGTTCCTACAATGGCCCGGCCAGCTGGCGCAGCCGTAATACAGAAATAATACACGTTTCACCCACCAAAAATTGGCCGTTGACAAGGAGACGGCAGCTGTCGCACTTTTGGAAAGAGTGTTGCATACTGCTTCCACTTGAAGGCTTACGGCCATATCACGTTGAAACACAAGTTCTCGCACGATCGACGAACTAAAGCAATGTCGAGTCTGGTCAGTACCTAGATGGGTAACCGCATGGGAATACCAGGTGCTATAATCTTGGATGTATGGGTGGTGTAATGCTTAACAGCTCGGAAATGGAAATCGAAAAGTCAAGTTCCAATTCCGGTTGACATGCGCGCAAATACCTTTGGGAAAGTCTACCACCTTATCTCCCCGCCCCAGATATAGTTCAATAAGTAGGTTTTGTATCAGTAAATATTTATTATCTCGAAAAAATTTCTTACAATCTAAAAATATTTTCTGGTTTTAAGTAACCTGCAAAAGGTTGATAAGCCGAAAAAACCAAACAATCTGTTTTGTAGAAAGATTGGCTTACTTTCTCTGCATTTATTGAAACGTGAATCATCCATGCGCTATAAGGGGAACGTCTGATCATGGAACTTTTTTACAAAAGTGGGTCCCCAAACTTTCTGATAAGTTCTTTTCCAACCCTTGGCTCACTGAACTACTTTATTCTCAATCCACGTTCTCATGTGATTACGCCTTTCTTCGATCAACCTTTTGCTCCCAATGTTTCCTTAGAGTCTTACTAACCAGCTCTAGGAGCGTTATGCAAATTTTATAACACAATCAAATCCACTTGAAACACGACAATAAACTGTGTGGGTCATCTGGTATTGGTATATATATATATATATATTAATAGGGTCCATCTAGCAAAAACATTGGTTTTTTTCTTTGCTGCCTTACGTTATATATATATATGCAAACATGGAACAGGTTACGGAAGTAAATTCAGACATAAATGTATGTATATATATATATATATATATATTTCCCTGAATATATATATATATGTATATATATATATATATATATATATATATATATATATATATATATATATATATATATATAAATGTATATATATATATATATATTTGTGTATATATATATATATATATAGGTTATATATATGGTATATATATATGTATATATATATATATATCTGCTCCCCCATATATATATATATAGTTTATATATATAGTATACAATACAGGATGTATGTGTGTTTGTAACTCTGGAAGCTGAGAGAGAGCAATATTGGGTCATATATTCCATATTTCGTTTGTTTCACCTGCAGAAGAATATGTAATGGTCACTGTTAAACCCCTCCATATGCTGTTCACCCTAAGGACTATATTTTGATAACCGGGTGCTATTATATATATATGCATGATATATATATATATATATATCAGATCTCAAAATATTTATATATATATAAATATATATATATATATATATATATATATATATATATATATTTATATATATATATATATATGTATGTACTGTATGATTGAGCTTTTTATTTAATTTTTCTTGTGTTCTGACAAGAGCTTTCTTTTCTGGACAAAGAGTGTAAGAACTGTCCAGATGTTCTGTGTTTCCGAGCGCTTTCGGCTATATCTTTAGCCATTATCAAGGATGGTTCAATTATCAGCTTAGTAGAGTGTGTGTGTTATGTATGTTCAGTGTGTGGTAGTGATGTTTTAGTTTCCGAATACGGTTAGCACATTGTGGCTTTGTTCATAGTTGATATTGTTAAGAGTTGGCTTTTTTTTTTATTATTAGAGCTTCCATTATTTTTAGTCTTTTTTTGCAAGTAGATGCAGTTAATATATTAGTGTTTTCTACTAGTATGTTCCTAATAGTGTCAGGTAAATCTGAGTGTGTGTTTAAATGTGTTCTGATGGAACTGTGATCAGATAGGTGTAATGTAAGACGTCTGGATAAACATGTGGTTGTGTAGCCGATGTAATTATTTATGAGTCCAGTTTGGTGAGGAACGCAGTTCCTTAAAGGGCATTGAACTCATAGATAATGTTCGCTCTTTGTAATTTTGACTTCGTTGGTGTGTTGTTATTTTGAGGATAAGGTTGGCCGTCTTAAATTTTTATAATAGATAATAAGTTTGATTTTTTTATCGGGTCAATAGGAGTAGTATATTTCTTTATAATATGTCTTAGAGCAGATTCATCTTGTTTTGTAATTAATATGCATTTGGTTTTTGTAATAAATGTGTATGTGATTTTTAGTTGTGTGTTCGCTATCATTATTACTTGCTTTGGGGAGGAATATTCTAATTTGTTGGTCTATAAGGTAGTTAGGGAAACCGTGGTTAATTAGTGTTTGTTTAACGTTGTTAAGTTCTTTGAGAAAGAGTAGATATCTTAGATATCCTCGTTGAACATAACAATAACACTTTCATTACATCATTATACAAAAAACCCACCAGCAAAAACTCGTGCCACCTTAATTTCAAAAGCGAATGTCCACTTAGGTACAAAATAGCTGTAATAAAAAACTTTCTAAATAGAGCCCACCAGAACTCATCCTCTCGACTACTCTTTCTCAAAGAACTTAACAACTATGAGTAAAATTGAATTGACGGAACACTTGGGGCCGTCGATAGCTGTGCTGTGCTAACGCGATGTCACAAGTCATCGTGACCGAGTGTTTGAGCGTGCTGGTGTTGTTCAGATTGTAAAATCATGCTAGATAACACGCTCTTTCCCAGAAACTGTAACTAAGGTCTGCTCAGCATAGATGCAGTATAAACCACAGATTGGCTCTGTGGGTGTTGAGCAAACACAAATGTGTCTGAGCGAGAGTCTGCCATAGGGATCGGCTAGCCGCCCTAATAGGACGTTATCCTCGAATACGAGTGGCCAGCTATTATAAATATATATATATATATATATATATATATATATATATATATATATATATATATGTCTGTCTGTCTGTGCGTGTGTGTGTTATTTCAAATGTTATTTTTAGTGGATACCTATGTTTGAAATCGGAGTTTCTTTTAAACATTGTATTATGTACACCGGCCTGCGTACTGGAGAAAATTAATAAAGAAGGTGTGCTCCCCGGTATGGTTCGAATTTGCGCCCCACTTTGTAGGAAAAATCACCATTTGATCCGGTGTGCTTTGGAGGAATTCGGTCACAAAGAGCTCCACTGCTCATCAAAGTTCTTTTTATCCTTTTAAGGAATGCATGCTTCCTCAGTCAGTCATTTCTGGAAATCCCATATCTGTTCATTTTTGAGTTATGCTTATCATAGAATAGCCATTGCGTAGGGTAATTGTTACTAGTTCATTATTACCACTGGTTAGTGGTTTCGGTACCCATTAGGTATTCTCTTCAAAACTCAAGATTATACACTCCGAAAATGGTTGACATGTTGTAAAATGAACCAAAAATTTTTCTTTGACTTATTACCCTACCAAAGTTAAAGATACAATTTTGCATATTTAACACAAAAAATGGATTCATACCTTTTTCAAGGATAAGTGAACGAAATCGACTAGGCTGGAAATTCAACTTGGTACACTAGTTCTACTTTCCACGTCGATAAGCCTTATGTTACCTGCACATCCAATACAATATAGATACGTCAAAGTCTATCTAAAACAAGACTAATAAAGTTAGTTTCATGCAGTACAAGGCCACACTTAATGGACACCTAATGAAGGTTGAACTTGCACTAATAATTTAGTCTGCAGAATGAAAAAGATAACCATCGCTCTAAAAATATTGCTATGTACTAGTTAGATTGGTAACCATTGCTCTACAATAAGGCTCTCAAATATGATTATTTTAAACCCAAAGCACCAATATCTTTGTCCGAATAATACACAACCTCTCATCTAAGATCGATTTCTTCTTATCTGTACATAAAAATATACACCCAAGACATCTTTTTTTAGTCGGTATGCCCCCATGGACGAATGGTAGACTTATAGATATGTAAGATAGATTCCAGAGAGAATTGTCTCGCACGACAGAGTGGACCAACCTTCTTAGCGGTTGACCTAGCAATGGATAGTCTTTCCACTTCATGTCAGCCGAGATGGTTAGCCCGAGAAGATGCAAAGAGTCACTTTCCTGGAAGTTAGCATCCTTGTCGGACTGATCAAGATTACTATCGAGGCAGAAGTAAATAATTGTGTCGTCAGCGTAAATGCCAAGTTAGGAGTTGATGTCATCGGGGGGGTCGTTAATGAAAATTAAAAAACAGCGTAGGACCGAGGATGGAGCCCTGGGGGGTCACCTGCGTTAATACGAAGGATCTAGAAGAACGACAGTTCAGGATAACTTTATCGAGAGCATCGCTAAATGTTCAAACCTTTTAAAAACAGAAGTCACCTATTATAAATTTTATTGAGGGCAAATTATGACCAATTTCATTTTGCCGAAATGCTTTCGGGAAAAGCATGAATTCAACCCCATCAGCTATGGGTTAAATAGTAGAGTAGACTTATCTTGCTAACCTCTAGGAGGGATGACTACTCTAAATTCAAAACAGAATCGTTGCGATAAAATGAGAAGATTAATCCGAATATAAATAATAATCATTCCTCATCACAGAAAATCAAACAAATTTCAAATTTTTTGACTATTTCTTTTTCATCCTATTTTGTTACTTTTTATTGCAGCTCGCGGTTTTTCCTTGTCGTTCCACGGCGATCAAATAAGCTTCATGGTTCGAAAATAAAGATTAAATCTTGCGGCGAGAATTGAACTCGCATCGCTTGCCCTTTTAAGTTTATCCCCTCTTTCCGATCATGCGTGGATGTGCGAGTAATGGTAATGGGTAACGGAATGAGGAATCAGAGAACCGGGTTAGAATTCCAGTACGGTTCGATGCAAACCCTAATAATCTATCTTTTCCCCCCAGTAGTTAAAAATAATGGGACTTGTATCTAGAAAAATAAGTCTTAGTGTAAAAAAAAAAAAGAAAAAAAAGTGTTACTGCAGTGTTCACTCGCAAAAAGAATTGTTTTTATAATCCAAAGTATGTTTCGGCTTTAAATAACTCACAGAGGGTTGATAAGCCATAAAAAGCCATTCAAATCGATATTCATGCTGTTTTTGCACTTGTAACGGGTGTTAAGTAAGATAAAAAATTAACTATAAGTTGGAAAATGGAAGCAAAACTTGACAGAAATGATTACTAAGTAATGCTTCCTTCATCTACGAAATGCAGACAACTGTTAGAAAAGTGTTAGTTATATAGACTTCATTGAAAAATGATCGATATTTCTACTAATTTTATTATCAAGTATTTTGTATTCAGTAGTGTTTATTTAATTACTGAGTATCTTTTTTTTTTCTTTCTTTTTTTTTTTTTTTGTGGAGAAGCGGGCGGTGGGGGTGGGTTCGACCAGAACAGGAAGTGACGTCTGTGATTGGTTCTCATCGAAAATCACAATAAACAAGAGAAATGAAAGAAACCAACTGTACAGCCGGTGTGTCACAGCTCAGCTCTCCGATTTTCTGACAACGAACAGTCGCGTAAAAAGGAAAAGAAAAGAAAGAAAGAAAGAAAGAAAGAAAAAAAGAAAGAAAGAAAGAAAGAAAGAGAAAAAGGGAAAAAAAGGACAAATAAAATAATAATAATACCAGTAATGTTTACTGTCGCATGAGAATGGCGATTCACAAAAGAAGTCCTCAAAACAACTGGATAAAGAAGACACTTAAGAGATTGCCGGAGACGGTAAAAATTCGATTTGTCACTTTTTGAACTATCTTTAAATCATGTAAAAATATTGTCTTTGTTTAAGTTAATTTTTTTTTTTAAAGTAATTTATTTAACCACACGTTTCGGTTTCGTTGACATATTTTGTTAAGTCATTATTTTCCGTAATTGAGTTTTTAAATATATTTTTTTAGTACCCAATTTGGGAAGGGGTTCAGTTTATTACATACCAACAACTAAAAAAGAATCTCCCACTTTATACCCATTAGAATCTTATCTTAATTCGTAATATTACCCACCCATGCTACCAAAAATGACGGATTGTTTTGTTAAGTTATTATTCCTACGTTTTTTTTTGTTTTTATTTTGTTTTTGTTTTGTTTTGTTTTTTGTTTGTTTGTTTTTGTTTTTTGTTTTTTTTTCACAAATGAGCCTACTCTAAGCTATAGATTTTACGCAGTTATACATATTAAAGGGGGTCAGATTATTACTTAATAACAATTGAAAACCGATCTTCCACTTTATGTCCATTAGAATCTCATCATAATCCGAGAGATTACTCATGCCACCAAAAACGACGGCTTATTTTTGTTAAGCTTAAGTTCGTTTATTAAGTTTTTGTTTTTTTTTCTTCAGATTTTTTAAATATACACTTTTAAGAATAATAACTGTTGTACTTTGCTCTTTCACGGAGTCAGTCTTTTCACCTAACGACTTCGTAAATATAGGAAAATCCGCTAACAAAGACACTGACATTGTCAGTGCAAGCGAGGCAGCTCTAGTGCAACAGAAAGTTACAGACATTACAGACAAAAACTGGTAAAAACGCAGAATAACGTCTCAAACAACCGCGCGCGAATATTTTGGACACTTTTTCATTCCTATGATTGAACTTATTTATGAAAAGTTTTTTTTTTATTATTTTGTAATGACAAATTGATGGAAATTTAAAGTCAATCTTAACCGGCCTTTCATTTTTTTTTTAATCTGAAAATAATTTGAACACTTTAATATTTATATTTTTAAAGATAAATCCCCAGAGAGATCGAAACGAAATGAAAACTTAATTTTAAGCTGCCTAAAATGGTGCCTTAAATCAGAAAATAAAACTAATATTTTGAAATAAAAATTTTAATTACCGTATTTGACGGCGCACTTTTTTTAGGAAAAATATCTTTTAAAATTCCCTTGCGTCCTATAGTGATTATCCAAGCGTAGCTTAGATGTGGCACAATGCCGAAAGTAGGGGGCACTCAGTGAGGATCAAACTCACTACTCAGGCGTAATTGTTCTAGCAAGACAAGCTTGCTAACCATTACATCGCCTCGGGGTGCCCAAATTCCCCTGCGTCCTATATGCCATATGTAGTTATATTAATTTTACTAATTACTAGTTTTTTTCTTAATTTGCCCTGCTGAAATTGGGATGCGTCATATACCTGTGCGTCTTATATGCCGTCAAATACGGTACTTTTTAAATAAAATATTCTGTAGACTTTTAGAGGAAAAAAAAACCCAGATAATTTGCTTTAAAGATTTATTTTCATCTATTTATTTTAATTACTAAGCGATTTTTTAATGTTTTATCAAATTCTTTTGTACAATTCTGAAAGTTTGTTCTTCAATAATTTTTAGTCAGTTAAGTGCCACACGTGATACACGCTTGGGCGATCATGTATCTGACGAGGCAGAAGATTTTTCCCGCAGTAGGAGTTTTCATGTTCATGCCTTTATCAAAACGCCTGCTGAAAAATCACGTTAAATCAGGGCAAATAGAATCGAAACTTTTTATAGCGCTTTTGTTCAGTAATGCCTGATCGATTGGGTTGTTTTAAATTGTTTAGATTTTAAAATGTAAACAAAAATTTTGCAGTGCCCAAGTTTCTCAAATTAGGCGACTCGGAAAAATTAGTGACTCCTGATTTGAAAAATACTGTACTCGTGGGAGGCACGGTGGAGTAATGGATAGCGGCTTGGATTGAGTTCGAATTCCAGCCGAATCCATTACATTCCCTTACGTGCTAAAACCTTGGGAAAGGTTTGAATCCTCTTCTTCTCCCCCCACTAAACTTTGGGTAATTACCAGGTTCTATAGCCTTGGATGGCAACTGGTCTACCAAAGAAAAAATCTGCTTCGTCAGTCATGTGTCTGTTGATACATGATAGCCTAAGCGTGTATCACGTGTGGCATATATCTGACTGACTGTACTTATGAGGTTTAAACCAAAACCTTGACGGCGACGAATACAATTATGGCATCAGAAAAGTTAGGCAAACTATAAAATTTAGGCAATACCATCACTGTTTTATTTTCGTTAGTTTTCACAAACAAAAATTAACCATTTTATCTGTTAATGTCCAAAAAATAGAATATACTTTATTTGAATACATCTCACCGTGGAGTAATGGCTAACAAACTAGTGAATCAGACTATTATTGATGTAGCGAGTTTAATCCTCACTGGGTGCCATAAATCTGTCCTGTTGCTAGACGAAGCTAAGTTTAGTAAATAATCATTGACTCTTTCTTTTATCGAACAGTAGATAGTAAGTCCGTCTCTCATACCATTACTACCGTGACAAGATTGATTTCCACTGGATGTCCCACAGTTTTGACCTAATTCCAGAATAAACTAGAACCATAGGAAGCAACTAGAAATAAAAACAACATATAAATATATATCCAAGTCTGGTATAAGGCAGTGACGAAGGATTGAGATCAATCGAAATTGGGACTTACTGGCTATCGCTCTATGCCAGAAAGACATAAAAGCGTGTTTTCCTACTTTCTTTCTTTTTAAAAATAATCCGTTTATTTTAAAGTATTTTTTTTACTTCAGTAAACAGAAGCAATTGTATTCAGAAGTACATTGTCAGTCGACCTTACAAACAATTCAACTCCTTCTATTTAAATAAACAGAGATTAAGTTATTTGTACACTAGACTAACATTAAGCTTAGAATTCATGCGAAAAAAAATACAATCACCTGATAATAATAGGTAAATGGCTGATGTCAAAGTTATGCCATATATATATATATATATATATATATATATACAGTGTAACCCGGATATAAGAGACCCGGATATAAGAGAAACCCGGATATAAGAGAGATTTTCTCTGGTCCCAAATTAGAGCCTATGTTAATGCATATAAAATAGACCAAACCCGGATAAAAGAAAAACCCGGATATAAGAGACTTCTCCGGTCCCGACAACTCTCTTATATCCGGGTTACACTGTATGTATATATTGTGTATTGTATATATATATTCTATTTAGAAAGTAATCCCTCTTTTATACATGTTTCGTTAAAGACGACTGACAAGGCACTACGATTAAGCTTTTTAAGAAAAAGAAAAATTAAATAAAAAGATTAATCGCCTAAGTTTCGAACGTGCTAAAAAGGATTAAAAAAATTTAATTAAATAATAATAAATACCTTGGTTTTTTCTCTTAATAATAACAAACATTTTTACGATAAAACTTTGTTTTTATCAAGATTGGGGCTTTTTTTCTCCATGATATGCTCTTTTTTCTGCGATTTATTGCAGTTTTTCGTTGATACATGTGTTATTAAAGATCAGCGAAAATTCGGCAGTGTTTGACATGCGCGCTAGAAAATAAACAAAAAACGATGTGTCAAAAGGACGGTTTCTCAGTTGACACCGTTGTTACTTTCAGCTATCAAGACTCCCTCGGTAAAGATTACTTAGAAGATTATAAAATTATGTGAACCAGATACAATGCAATATTTATTTACTTTTTTATAATAATTTATTATTGATCATTTTATGAAGAAATTTGTACATTTTTTTTTTTAATTCAAAACTATAAAAACCTACGAAATTTTAAATGAATCGTGTTCTTTGGAATAATTGGCAAAACATCTACCAATTGCAAATCGATTTGAACTTTATAAAATGGTAAATAATAAGAATTTCCTTATAGTTGGTTCATATATTCTTATGACTTAGTAATTTTTTATAAATTTATGAATAGAAAAATTATTTTCATGTTTATTTCTGTATCTGTCTATATTTCTGAGATGAGGTGTTATGTACACTAATTACATTATTCGGACTATTGTCCTCATCTTTGTCGCCATATTTATTACAACAATTTCGGCCGTTGTACGCTCCGACCTTCTTCAGGTGGTTGGAATGTCGAACTGAACCCTTTATTTCGCTCACTGGGGTAGACTGTTCTGGATCCACGTGCCATGTTTAATGGATGTCAGTTATCAGTTATCTCCTGTTAATTCCCCTCTCCAAGTTCTCCACTGCCTTAATTAACACTCTTTGGGTCCCGTCACTGGATCTAACTAACGCCTTTATCCACTGTGCCATGTGTTCTCAAGGCACAGTGGATAAAGGCGTTAGTTAGATCCAGTGACAGGACCTAAAGAGTATGAGTTCAATACCGGGTTAAGGCAGTGGAGAACTTGGAGAGGGGAATTAAAAGAAAAATGGAACGGGGTGTTCCTTCAATTGTAAAGAAGTGTCCTCTTTTATTTTGTATAATGTGGTATCTCCCTTTTGTTCATTTGCAATGAGATCGAAGGTAAGGGTTTCAGAGTGCGAGAGTGTATCTGCCACGATATTGTCTGAACCTTTAATATAGCGGATATCCGATGAAAATTGGGATATGTAGTCCAGTTGTCGGGTATCTCTGAGTGTGTATTTATCTGTGTTCACATGTAAAGCGTAAGTGAGGGGTTTGTGGTCTGTGAAAATAGTAAAGTTTCGTCCATCGAGCAGATGTCGAAAATGCCTTATTGCTAAGTAAATAGCTAGTAACTCTCTCGAGAAGGTACTGTACTTCTGCTGTGCTTTGTTTAATTTGACCGAGAAGAAGGAGATTGGCTTTTCTGAACCATTTAGCTTCTGATGTAGAACTGCTCCAATTGAATCTCCTGAGGTGTCAGTTGTCAATGTAAGTGTTGAGTTAGCATCGTCACTGATGTAAGAGAGCTTGGTAAAATCTGCTAACGCTTTTTTAGCATTTTGAAATGCAGCTAACGCTTCTCCGTCGATCAGTATTTTTGCATTTTTCTTCTTCTGTTTTTGCAGCAAGTTTGTAAGTGGGGTCAAAATTCTGGAACAACCTGGAATAAATCTACGGTAGTAATTTATTAACTCGATAAATCGTCTTAATTGACGCAGTGATGTCGGCTGCTGAAAGTTTTGTATTGCTGCTACTTTCTCTGGGACAGGTGTGATTCCGTTTTTGTCGATCACATGGCCCAAGAAATTTAACTTTGAAACAGCAAAATCGCATTTGTGGACATTTATCTTTAAGCGAAAATGTGCCAGTCTCTCGAAGACTTGTTGAATATGGTATAGGTGTTCTTTTCCATCACGACTGGCGATAAGCACGTCATCGATATATGCAAAGGTAAAAGGCAATCCTCTCAAAACTTCATCAATGAGTCTTTGGAAGGTTTGGGCGGCATTACGTAACCCAAATGGCATCCTGGTGAATTCATAGAGTCCAAAAGGAGTGGTAATTGCAGTTTTCCTTTTGTCCTCTTCTGCTACTGGAATTTGGTAGTACGCCTTAACCAAATCCAATTTTGTAAAAGTTGTGGTTCCTTGCAAACCTATGGCGAAATCATGTAAGTGCGGTATAGGATATCTATCAGGAACAGTTTTTTGCATTGAGATTCCTAAAATCCCCACAAGGTCGCCATGCACCAGCTTCTGGTTTCGGAACCATATGTAGCGGAGAGGAGTATGGGCTATTTGAAGGACGTATGATGCCTAACTGCAACATATGTTGAAATTCGTCTTTTGCTATTTTATATTTGTCCGGATGTAATCTGCATGGTGATGCGTGTGTAGGTGGTCCAGCTGTGGTGATATAATGTTTAGCAGTGTGATGGATTTCATCTGTATGTGTTAAAGGCGTGGTTAGTGTAGGAAATCTTTTTATCAATTCATGTAAGCCATTAGCCGTTGGTATTGCTGAACTAATTCCTGTTGACTTGTAGATTGAGGTGATTCCCTTTCTTCTTAGGTTTGTGTTACTGTCAATGAGAGAGTGTGTAGCCAGATTCACTGATAAATCGAAATGGGATAGGAAATCCGCTCCTAGGATAGGTGTTTTCACATTTGCTTGTGTGAAAATCCATGGAAAAGATCTTCTTAGACCCAAATCGAGCGTTAGTGATATCTCACCGTATGTTTCTACCTTTGATCCATTTTCTGCCTGCAATGTGTATGTGGAGAATGTAGGTTTTTGTTTTGTATTTGATGGGATAACACTGATCTGAGCGCCGGTATCGACTAAAAATAAATATTCGTTACTTCTGTCCCGGATGTAAAATAGACGACTCTCTTGTTTTAATCCAGCAGCTAATGTCGTCTTTACTTTGCTGGCATAGTCGTTTCCCTGGTGTTGTGTAGAAATGTGAGAAGTTTTCGAATTGAAATTGCATGGTTCAGTGCACTTCCTTGCTTTTCTTCCAAAGTTATAATGATACCAACAGGTATCGTGTGTAATTTGCTCTCTGGAGAAAGAATTCGATCTACTTCGACGTCTGTGTGGTGAGTAGGATTTATTTCTGAATGTTGGACGAGAACGGTGAGATTTATGTGCTTGTACCAGACTCTGTACTTGTAAGCTGAGATTTGCTATTTGCTTATACAGCTGCGACAATTCAGATGACTTGTCTGGTAATGTTGCTGTATCTGTTGGTGCATGTGATGTGGCGTATACATTTTTGTCTTGGTTGTTATCATGTATTTTGTCTGCTATTTCTGCTATTTTCTCCAGCTGTAAATCATCGGGGAGTGATGCGAGTATCTGTGTTGTATGTGTTTGTAGTTTATCCATCCACAGTTTCTTTAACACCACTTCGGACATGGTGTTGTCTCCTAATAAGGATCGCATTTTTCTTAAAAGCTGTGAAGGTTTCATATATCCCTGGTTCACATTATTGAATAAGTCGTGTAACCTTCTTTCCTCCGATTTACCGACACGTTTAATAATTGCAGCTTTCAACGTGTCATAAGGTTTTTCTTCCGGCATGTCATTAAGTAGATCCACTACCTCGGATGCTACATCTGCGGTAAGTTTTTCGACAACGTAGGCGTATTTTGAACTTTGCGATGTAATTTTCTTTGCATTGAAAATTGCATTTAACTGTGCAAACCAAATTTGTACGTTAGTTGGGTTGTAAGTTGGTAAGTTAATTGTTATAGCGGCTTCCATAGGTTCCGTAGTGTGTGTATCCATTTTCAATGTGTCTTGATGATTATATGTTAAAAAAAATGTGTTGCTTATTTTGTTGAAGCCTTTCTTTCAGTTGGAAATTTGCGAGTTCATTTCACGTCGATTGGTCACCACTTGTAGGGTTCAGCGTACCCGGATTAAAAGGAGAATTTAATACGGGATACCCTGCCCACAAAATACAACGCAAATTTCAAGAAAAAACAACACGATAAGGAACGTTTGTAGAAAATAGATCATTGTATATTTAATGTCATTCATGCAGAATAAACAAATTTGTCTATATATCTTGTGAATAGGGTAAAAAAGAATAATGCTTTAGTTCGTTTAAGCAAATGTGATTTGGACAAAAATGTCTGTGTTCGCTGTCTTTCAATAGAGTAACAGAGTAATGTCTGTTTCTTTTGTTTTTGTATATCCGCCGAGTAGGTGTAAAGGAAAAAGGGGCGATCAATTTAAGTTGAAAAAGAGAGTGTGGATGAGAAATAAAAGATAAGAGGAAAATGTACTTATCGGGTTGAATTGTTTTGGAGTCAGTTGTAAATTTGTTGTTGTTGTTTTCCTTTCCTACTCCACTTTCGGCTCTTAGTGTCGGGTTGAGTTAGTGATGGAATTGACTGTCAGTCTTCTGTCCTCATTGATCTTTGCGCCCTTCTGACTGGTGACTGACTTGAAACTCTCTATTTATTGTTGATAAATTTTTTTCACACTGGCTCGTTATCTTTTTTTTAGTTTAGCAAATCGCCTCCTTTCATTGGTCAGAAAATTAATTTCACACCTTATTGCGAAATCTGTTTTTAGTCGTTTTGGTCCGATTTTGCGGGTGTGCAAATCTACTTTGTGTTTTTTAGTCATTTGTTGGAATGATATACGATTTGTATCCTATACGGGCATGAAGGTTAAACATTGCCAAAAATTCTTTGTGAATTTTTATTTTTTATTTTTGCACTTTTCTGCCGTGGAATTTGACATCAGGGTTAAGGTTTTACTTTTATGAGTACTGTCTAAATTCTGAGCATTTTCAGATTTCGTACGCCATTCTTTAAAAAAGTATTATATCCCTTTTGTTATAAATGTGTTTAAAACTCGTTTCAATTTTATGGAATTTATCCACGTGTTTTAAATGTCACGTCGCCATGTGTTAGTTTGAGGTGCGTCATTATTATTATTATTATTATTATTATTATTATTATTATTATTATTATTTTAAAACGTATTAACATGTAGCGATTCACAAATAAGAAGCAAGAGTTGCATCCCCTGCCTTGTTAGGAAAGGAAAGTAAGTAGAATTCCTATAATTCAATAATTGTTTTCTAAACAGTTTTGGCACGAAAATACAAAATCTCTCTAACTGAGCACCAACTGTTAGGCCAGAAAGACATGTTTCCTTATATATCTCACAAGAAAGATGTCTCTTCCTACAGATAAGCCTAAAGTCATTTCTTTTTGCATTAATATATATATATATATATATATGTTTATTTATTTATAATGAACTGTTACATTAGAACATGTAAATACCCACTACAAAACTGTACAACTTGTTTCAACGTTAAAATTTTTTTAACGTTTCATCAGGTGGGAAATCACGATGTTACTAAAACAGGTTTACATGAAGCGTTAAAAGTTTCAAAAGTGCAATTGGAAAAATTGTTTGTAAATTCATACAAACTGGGTCGGTGGCAGATATGAAAACACCATTGCGTGCTCGTTTACGCCAGCTGAAAACATTGCTGCAATGCACGAGAATCTGGACAAAAATCCAGACACTTCTATTCGTCATCTCGCACAGGAATTGAATCTCTCCACAACAACGTTACATCGTTTCCAATTGCACTTTCGGTTGGTCCATTATGTTGACAAAAAAAAAAAAAAAAAAAAATTCGCAAAGTGCGCGAAATGCATTTCTGTTTAAACTTCCATTTTTGTAATAGGCTTCGATAACTTTAAAACGTTGTTTGATTGTTAATCTTTCCATGGTTGAAATTGCTAAAGACTTAAGTTATTAAATCTGAAAGAAAAAGAGAAAAATCATTAGACGCTTAACGTTAATTGGCATTTAAAATTGGTCTAAATTATTGAAACACCTTTTATAAGGTTAAAGATAATGTTCTGTGAGTCATATGAATCAATTATATAAACAGTATCATGTTTAATCAAAAAGTCAATCATTTAATAAACATGTTATATCTTGTTGCATGCGTACCAAAAACTGTTGATATTTTATTTCATGTAATATTGCGCACGAATATTAATTTAACATGTTGTGGACGGATGATATCATCCCAGATAAAAATAATAAAACCAAGAACAAGGCCTTATTTTGTTCGAACTCTCACAACAAACAGATTTACTGCCAACCACGAGTTATCTTGTACTTGGCATTTTTCATCTGCGTACAATGCGATTTGCAGGTCGGAGACACTAATATCAAGCAGGTGCGAAAGTTTAAATACCTGGGAAGCGTTTTGACAGAGGACGGTAAGTGCAACACTGAGATCCGTAGACGTATTAGGATGGCCAAGAACACATTCCAAAAGCTGGGCAGAGTATTGCGAGACAGGAGGATTTCTTTGGTATCAAAGAAAAGAATACTGAGCTGTTACTTGACATCTGTCCTATCTTATATACATGTTTCTTTTATACATGTTTCGTTAAAGACGACTGACAAGGCACTACGATTAAGCTTTTTAAGAAAAAGAAAATTAAATAAAAAGATTAATCGCTTAAGTTTCGAACGTGCTAAAAAGGATTTAAAAAAGCTAATTAAATAATAATAAATACCGTGGTCTTTTCTCTTAATAATAACAAACATTTTTAAATAATAATAAAATACCTTGGTCTTTTTAAATAATAATAAATACCTTGGTCTTTTCTCTTAATAATAACAAACATTTTTACGACAGCGAATAACAAGTATAAACAATAACAAGTATAACATATAACAATAATAAAGATCATTACGTTGTATTGACATATTTGTCAATATTTATGATTTTAGCGTTTTTACTGATAATAAAAAAGCTCACTACAATCAATTTAAATTCAGTTTGAAATACAGCAAAGTATTTTGCTTATTTGAAATGCTAAATTTAATCTATTAGCTTGAAATTAAAACTAAAATAAAAGCTTCAAAAAAGAATTTTTTATTTTTAAAAATGCATTTTAAACTTTAGACATCGCTGCCATGGCCAAATTGACAAGAGTATGGAAGAGCAAAATCAGCTTTCAAACAAAAAACAGACGGTACAAATCACTGATAGTCTCCATTCTCCTATATGAATGTGAATCGTGGACACTGTTGGTAGATACAGAGAGAAGATATCCAAGCGTTTGAGAACATGAGAAAACTCCTTGGCGTTTTCTATTGGGAACAAAAGACCAAATGAGTTTGTGCGGAATAGGGTTGAAAGTTTAGTGGAACACCAGGAACCTTTTCTCGCCGCTGTCAAACGGAGAAAAATGGCGTCGTTTGGACACATTACAAGGAACGACAGCCCATGCAAGACCATCATGCAAGGTACCGTTGAAGGTGGACGTAGGAGAGGGTGTTAGCGCAAAAACTGGTTGGACAATGTCAAACAATAGACAGGTATGACTGTGCCAGAGTTGCTGATGGCTGCCGTTGATAGACCGCTGTGGAAAAGGGTGTGGCTTCTGCATTCGGATCCGCCCTACGATTGCAAAAGTCAAGGGGATGATGATGATGATGATTGCTATTGTTGTTGTAATTGTTTTTGTTGAGTATTTTTTATTGTACTTAGTTACTATTTTCTTCAATTAATCCATGCAGCTGTAACTAATTTTGATTGCATTTTTGGTAATAATTTTTGCTAATTTGCTATTTTTAGGGAAGTGTTTGTCAATTATTTTGAAGAATATTTTCGCTATTTTTGTTTTTTATTGCATTGTTGTTGGGTGGGGGTGAACCAAATTATTTTTTGTTGTTGTTGTTGTTTGAATTGTTTTCGTATTCCAGTTTAAATATTCGTTGTTTATTCGAGATGATTAGTATGTTTGTTTTATTTTCATTGAATATTTCTAGGTTACTAAAATTTGTTGAAATTATTTTATTTATAGATATGGACATTTGTTTGAATACGTTAAGTGGTAGTTAGGAAAATTAATTACAAAGTGGAAATATATATATATATATATGTGTGTGTGTGTGTGTGTGTGTGTGTGTGTGTGTGTGTATCTAAAATTTTATTAAATTCAACTGACAAGATCTGTCTATTCAACTTTTTATTATACATTTTCTATTTTCGATTGAAGTTATGGATAAACTGCCCAAATTTCATGTTTTTTTTTCTGATAAGAATTGTGAACTTGTGGTAATTTATTCATAACTTCAATCCCTGATCTCTAACATCTCATTCAGAGATTGAAATCTATAATAAAAAGTTGAATAGACAGAACTTATCGATGGAATTTAAGAAAAGTTGTTTAAGAGAATTCGTGCTGCTTAAAAACCTATATATATATATATATATATATATATATATATATATATATATATATATATATATATAGTGTATTTGGCAGCAGATCATTATTTAAATATATATTCTTAAATATAACAGACCGAATGTCTATTATGTTTGATCATGTGACGTTCTAAAATTCATATGGTTGCTTTAATTTTGGGTGAAAATAAAGACAAAAATTGTCCAGCATTTCAATTTTTTTTTTAAGCTGTTCCTTGATCTATGCTTTCAGTTCACATGAGCCATCTTCAGAGTGGTTATACAGACATTTAAACGAAGATATTCACCATCAAAGATGATATTCTGTTATGTTGACATAGAAGATCGAAGAATAGCAGACGCACATCATAAATTCAGGATGCGGTTCTATGACTTCGTACCACGTGAGAGACCGAAATATTAACAACAGAACCATATGTCTAGATGAACAGCTCAATAAAAAATATCCAAATGTTGGACAATTTTTGTCTTTACTTTCACTCGAAATTAAAGCAAATATACGGAGTTTAGAACAGCTCGTGCTGAAACATAATAGACATGCATTGTTTGTTATATTTAACAATATATATATATATATATATATATATATATATATATATATATATATATATATATATATATATATACTCACATTCTATGGGTTAGGTGTCTAGTATCATGTAGGCTCCAGTCATTAATTCTACTAATGGTCAGAATACTTCCGGAGAGATTTTGATCTATGCCATCTTGATAGCTGTTTACAACTCCCTGACATTTGTAGGTTAATGATTTGCACACAAATTAGACCTCGCCACCATGTTCTATAAATGCTTAGGTGGGCTCATGATGGGTGAAAGTGGTGGCCTTACCATTTGTTGGAAGTCTCCAGAATGTTTCTCAAACCACTTGAACACATTTTGTTTACATTTATAGTAATTATTATATATATATATATATATATATATATATATATATATATATATATATATATATATACGTCAGCTGGATGTTTTCTATAATAGCTGTCTGCGTGCCATCTGTGGAGTTAGCCTTCAAAACAGGACATCCAATGTAGACCTGTTTAAAAGGTGTAATATTGGCGGAATCGAGACTTTCCTCATACAATCTCAGTTGCGGTGGATTGGTCATGTCTTGAGAATGTCTGATGACAGGATACACAATATTCTAATGTATAGACTCTTAGATGAGTTCTACAGGAATGTAGAACGTCCATGGCTTAGATACAAAGACAAGCTTAAGAGCAACTTGTCATAACACCCTCGAGCGCTTAGCCTTGGAGCGGGTAGAGTGGAGATCAACGTATTTTAGTAGACTCAGCAGTTTTCAATTTGTTAGTCTGAATCGTCTTCAGAAGCGAGAGCAAGATCTAAAAGATCAACGAATCTAACAGTGACCTCATCCCACAATCGTCAGTCATGTTCTATATGCGGCTTCCTTTGCAAATAACTTGAAAGTTGTCAGATACTCATACGTTGAAACCGATGGTGGAGTCCATTATTTTATATATATATATATATATATATATATATATATATATATATATATATATATATATGACCGCCATGAAAAGACAACATTTCTTTTTATTACCACTTATGCTGATAATAGATAAAAAGTAAAACTGAAAAAAGGGCTAGCTAACCGGTTTCGAACCTCACTCAACAGAGCTAAATCGAGGTTAATAAATTATAATCGAATTATCACTAAAAAGATGGATAATATGTATTGGCGGCGTGGGGGTGGACATTGCTTAGATGGAAATTCGTTGGATCACCAGTACGAAATCCTTCTGTTTACACAGAGAGGGCTTTTAAGTGGTAATTCGATTGGGACTCGCTAAGAATAGTTTAATGAGTTCACATTGAAATTAGTGGCACAATTATGGTTATTTATTAGGTGCTCTGCGATGGAAGACCCGTATGTATTGGTCAGAATGTCTAAAGGAGCGTACTTAAGATTGCTGATTTTCGTTGGAACCTGTTGCTTTATTCTGACAGCCAGCTTTTGAGTCGTTCTCCCTATGTAGTCGTCGTTCTCATTTCTTAGTATTCAGTAGGGATCGAACTCACTTCCAAAGCCAATATTTGGCCTAACTGCAAGCGCCCTAAAAATAATTTGGATTTAGTGTTTGGAAAATAATTCATATTCGATCACGATCGTATCTCCCGTTTTTCATTCGTATCGCAGGGACACCACGTATACTGCAGCTGTAATGGATGTATCTAAGGCAAGATAACCTTATTGAGCCAAACCATCTTTGAATTGGTTTTTGAGGTGGGGGGGGTTAATGCGAACTGAACGTCAGTAACCGCAAACGGAATTCAAACTCGGTCTGCTGCAATTTTTCTGTAGTGATAACTATCTATTCCACAACTCTAGACTATCTATCTGCCTGTATGCTTATCTATCTATCTATCTATCTATCTATCTATCCGCCTGTATGCTTATCTATCTATCTATCTATCTGCTTCTCTATCTATCGATCTATGTATCTGCCTGTTTATTGGCTTGTTTTTCTATCTGCTTATATATTTATCTATTTGCCTGTATGCTTATCTATCTATCTGTCTATCGATCTAGCTGTCTATATGCCTGTCTGTGTATCTGCCTATCCATCTGCCTCTTTGTCTACCTGTCTGTCTATCTACATATCTATCTACCCGTCTATCTACCTGCTTGTTTATCTATCTATCTGCCCGTCTATCTGCCTGTTTATCTATCTGTCTGTGTATCTGCTTAGAAGCTTTTGAAGGCAAACACGATTAATTTAAATCAGTAATTTTCACTCTACCCCACTATTCTGGAGATACGCGATACTCTAAACAAAAGGTTTACGGTCATGTCACGTTGAAACACCGGTTCTTGTCCAATCACCGAAGTTAAGAAACGTTGAGCCTGATCTGCACCTAGATGAGTGACCACTCAGGAATACCAGGTGCTTTAAGCTTGGAAGTACGTGTGGTGTAATGGATAACGCCTTGGAATGAAACGTCGGAGAGCCGTGTTCGAATTTTAATGTCGATATTGCCTCCAAAGTTAAAATACAACGTATACTCTAGAAACTTTTGAGAAATTTTTCAGAGAGACCTTTATTTCAAAACGATATAACACCTTCAAAGTATTACCCTCAAACTTGAATGCTCTTGTTAGAGCGCTGCTGCTACATCCTCGCCCTCCAAAGTGAAGGTGTCCACATCACTGCCCTCTTAACCTTCTCCAAGTTCTCAAAACGGTAATCCATAAGGATCCTGATCGTTTCATCGGTTTCTGATAGAGTTTTGCATTAATCCCTGTAAAACGATGCAGAAAAAAAAGCGTGGCTGGCGAGTTACAAGAGCATTGAAATCAAAGGGCCCTAATTTTGTGTTTTGAAATAAAGTTTTGAAATAAAAAATGTCTCTCCTGAAATTCTCTAAACTTCTGTTGTGCATTTATTGATTAGCATAGAACTTACGGTTACATCTCGCCAATTCAACTATGAATTAATGAAACCTTACCATCAATCTAGTCTTTTTTCTTTCTATGTGCCGTGTCCTTTCAGGACGTAGGTCATCATGGCTCTCCAACTCTCTCTACTCTTTGCAGCTCTCAACAAGTTCCTTCTCTCTGCCACCTCCCCCCAGACCACGTTCCGTCATCCACCCGCTTAAGGCCGCTAGGTATCTCACGCGTTGTTTTTACTTGAATCTCTTTCCCTCTATTCGACCCGTGAGTATCAGATTCTCCAGGCCCCCTTTCCTCATTATGTGTCACAGGAACTCCAGCTACCTCTTCCTGATGTTAAGTATAAGCTTCCTCCTTGTTTGCAGCCTCTCTAAGACCTCATCGTTGCTCAAACGCTATGATATCCATGATATCCTTAGAATCCTTCTGTAGAACCACATCTCTGTTGCCTCGAGTTTTCTTCATCTTTGAGGAAATCGTCCAACATTCACTGCCGTAAAAAAAGACAGATATCACGTAACAGCTCAGTATTCTTTTCTTCGTTACCAAAGAAATCCTCCTGTCTCGCAATACGCTGTCCAGCTTTTGGAATTACCATGAAAATGTTTATAGAAAAGGCACAGGGAAGCTACATTTCTGCAATAAGAAAATTACTGATGCTGAGACGTCAGGCCATGACCAATAATATGGATGATTCTTCTTTGGATTTTATCAAGAATCTCTAAATATAGAGACAGAAAACAGGGCCAAATGTGGCAGCATTATTCAAAGCATGGACGAATAGCAGACATACAAACATGCAAGATAGATTCCGGAGAGAAAAATTGTCACAATGATCCAAGTTTCTTAACAGCAGACCTAGCAATGGATTCAATCTTAGACAGCGAAGACGCAACGTGTCATTCTCGTGGAGATTAGTGTCAGCCATGCCGATGGGATCCAGGAATGGGTCTTTCAGGTGATTAATAAAGAGAAGTTTCGCTTTGGAGGCGTTAAAATTAACATGCCACTGTCATTTTTATTACTTTAATCGTTATTTTTAGTCGTTATACGCGTTTTGAGTAGACCACATAGTCTTTAGGTTTTCTCGAATGCGCTGGTCGGTAGACGTAATACACAGTTTAAAAAACAGGACGTCTACTCAAAACACGGATATCCACTAAAAAATAACGTTTTAAGTAATAAAAATATTGAATTAAAAATAAATCCATTAATTCTTTAGAAATTGTTTTGTTTACGTTTCGGATAAGCAATCCAGCAGTTGTGGGCTCTCGAAAAAATCTGAAGTGATAAAAGGATAAACAGAACCTATCTTGACTGTGACGCCCTATGTTGTCGAGTGATCTAAAGCACACTGGATCAAATGGTGGTTTCTCCTACAAAGGGGGATGCAAGTTCAAACTTTACCGGGGGAGCGCATTTTCTTTATTTCTTTCTCGAGTACGCAGGCCGGTAGACGTAATATATGTTATTTAAAAAATGTAGCGTTTACTGAAAACACGAGTATCCAACAAAAGACAAACGTTTGAAGTGATAAAAAATTATATATTACATATATTTTTCTTTTTTTTTTTTCAGTATTGCCATGTGGTGAAATTGACTCAAGCAGAGACGAAAGAAAAAGCTTTTTCCTGCCACTCCCAGATGTTTCAAGCAACTCCAGGCAGCACTTTTCGCGCTGCCCTCAACGAAACATTTATCAAAACAACCAGTCATTCAACCATGCTTCCAAGAGTCAGTCCTTACCAGAATCCAGTTAAACCACCTTTTGATCTACCGAAACTGCCCTTACCCAAGATTGTCTCTGCTCCGTCTCTCGGTTCATCAACCACACCATCATACTGTAATTCGTTGCCGCCCCTCTTGTCAAGATATCAGCAAAATGAATCCAGCGATAGGTCAAAAGTCGTGAAGGAGAACGTTTTAACGCCAGTATCTTCTACGCCCATCCTGCCGACTACAAAATCAGTTGAACAAACCAAAGACATCAATACATCAACATCGACCTCAGCAATGACCATGGCGTCATCTAAAACTTACACAGCCATCAGCGTCTCTCAGGGCCAAAATAGAACAATCGCCGCTCTCACGGCGGAGAAATCCCATCACGAGTTTGAAAAAGACGACAAGGGACAGACACTAATCACGGATTCTTCAATGTCACTTGCAGTTGTCAGTTTTTCAGCATCTTCCTCTTCATCTCTGACTTCCACTACAACAACAGACCCTTCCGGTCAGAGGTCAACCCCTGGTGCTTTAAGAGACCACCATTCATCTGTTGATGACTCTGGCGTTGATCCGAAGGATTTGGAAAAAAGAAACCGTCGCAAGTTCTATTGGTATGGCAGCCACAAGCTCATCAAGCCCATCAAAGATATCCCTCCTCGATTTCAGTTAATGCTTGCCGAGACAAATGCCGAAAAGGCCCGATGTGAAGGCCGGCCGATAATCCTCCGCCAACACAGTGATCAGGCAGATCACTTCAATAGTGCTGCGACTCCATCATTTAATCCAGACGCTCAATGCTTCTTGCCAAATCTCAGTTACGACCCTTCAAGACTTTGTAATCCTGGTTGCTTAATGGACAGAAAAGACATGCAAACATTAGGAATCAGTACATCGTCCAGTGGGGTCAGCAACAGTACAAATTCTGTGATAACTTCTTCCGGCGGAAGTGGAAATAGTAGTGACCCGATGGGTGACGTAACACCATCTCTAACCCAACCAGTTCCACCGATGTACACCCTGCACGTCTATAGTTCTGCTTGCAATCCCAGCACTTCAGGGTCCGTTACTGGAACGACCGCGGCTGGCAATGCATGCTGTCTTCATCTGCCAGCGACAAGCGGTGGCCCTACAGGTGGATATATGTCCAACCTTCAACCGAATCATTCTCATCATCCAGCTTCGATGACGTCCCCTCATCTGCAGCAGACCCCAATCTATTTCCCGGCCCAGGCTGCTCCACTGCAACCGACTCCAATTCAACCGACAGCCACCCCCACAACATCGTATACTGCTGGACAGCAGACATATTCTGCAGTTTTTCCCCCGACTTTGGCTCCAACCCAAACTTTTCTGGCAAACCCAGGAGGGATGGGGCCTCTTGCGACTGCCACAGCGCAGACGTTCCCAATCCCACAATACACACCGTGTGTCACTTATACACAAAACGCTCAGTACACAGTCACAGCAGTACCCCAGTAAATTAATAATAATAATAATTTTAAAATGTTGTCATCTTTATTATTACTTTTCGACTGGTTTACTTTTCATCTCATTATTGTAGCTTTTTATTGCTTATGCAATAACTGTAGAACGCCATTAGTTGCCAAATAAATCTTTCTGTTGCGATCATATAAAGGAACTTTAATAATACAGGCTTACAGAGAGTAGCAGGGTTAATTTTTGAAGGTGGGTGAGATCAAGTCCATCACCGAGTGTCTGTTCTACTATTTACCCATACCTTGGGGGGGGGGAGAAGAGATGGATTTCAAAAGGGTGTAAGTGAAAATAATAAACTTGACTGGAATTTGAACACAGCTTTCTGATTTCTCAATCCGAGCCACTATCTTTGCTGCACCGTGCCTGCTCTAATTTTGGCTTTCTATCTAGAAAGCAACAAACATAAGATGAAAGAAAAACTAGTCAAAAATAATAATGAAAAGGCTTCATCGAAGAGATTCAGATAGTTTAAGACTGTTGCTGCTATTATTACTATGAGGTAATAATTTATTTTTAAAATTAAAAAAACAAAAAAGTATCACTTGAAGAAATCCAACGAGAAAGACTGGCAATATATGACTAAATTTGAATTTGATCTCTCTAATTTATCTCCATGGGCAAATCGGTAAGGCATCATCTCTGTCAAACAGGATGCTGTTCAGTGTGAATTCAAATGTTGTCAGAGGCCAGTTCTTTAATTCCGATCTATTCTACTTACTTAATGGTCATAAAATATAAAAGACAAGTTGAGCATTGTGATAAAACAAAAAAAAAAAAATTTAAAAAAACACCCATTCAAAAAAAATAACAAAAATGTTTCCTCAAAGAGATTCTAACAACATAAAAACTATTATTAGTGATTAATTTGGTTCATTGTTGTTGCTTTTGTTACAAGATTTAAAACACTGCTTTTTTACAATCTTTAATAAAAATTCTATTTTACGTCTGATAACTTATGGTAGCGGTGAATTCATTCTTCACTGGGTGTACTGTGTCAAAAATAACTTAAAGTGAAACAGGGTGCCTCATCATGGTGTAATATTTTATAAGTTAGTCTCGTACATCATAACTACTGAGCAGTAAGTCTGATCCTCACTGAGTGTCATATACACATGACCTTATACCAAACATTGTTAAGCTTAGTAAATAGCAACTACCTGCTATTACTGGGTACCTCAGTGTAAGGTAATGGTAAAAGAGATAGTCTGGTTGGCCATTGCTACTAAGTAGTAAGGTCAATCCTCATTGGGTGCTCCATACTTGTGGCCTTGTGTCAAATTAAGTTTAGTAAATAGTAATTATGAGAGACTTTGAAAAAAAAAATTTCCTTTCTTCTCGTTAGAGAAAGGTTGAATTATATTTTAATTCTTTTGACTAATTTTGGTGAGATTTGCTGCATTGTCCTGGAATCGAACTCAGAACACCAAAACTTACTGATACACAAGCTGCTGCAATTCTTTGAAGTGTAAAATAACTTCTTGTGATTTCATCAGACACTGCCAGGTCAATCAGAATCAAACCTGATGTTAATGGCTTCATTGGACATCACATTTCTATTTGTGCCACGAAAGAGCATTCAAACTGTGATGGTCACTCTCCACAAGTAATTAATTCTGGAAGTAACCTCAGGGACAAATGAACTGTCTTAATTGATCTGCAAGCATTAAAAAAGTACATGGCTGACAAAGGAAACAATTTCTGATCATTATGCTATGATTAACTTTCACTACTGCATTGTTATAGAATTGTTGCCTGGCTGTGCTGGCCTGTTTTGAGAAAAATAGGAACTTGCCATTTACTGGAAATAAATAGCTATAAAGATGCTGATGACGATTTCTCAAGGGCACCATCATTTTGGCTTCAGTCAGATAATCTGCAATACAGGCTAAGCTAAACGACACCTCCAACACACACCATAATAAAAATACGTCACTCATTTGGAAATAGCACTAAGTACTACTTAATTAATGACACAAACACTAGGGACCAACATTTCACAGTGTCTTGTAAATGTATATATACATCAACAGCAGTTTCATGCATAAGTACGCCTACAGCAGCAAAAGTGTTAATTGAAAACTTAGATGTGGTAAATGGTATCAAATGAAGACGTACGAGCTGCCAGTTGCAATACTGGTTTTAATTTTAAAAACAAACAAAAAATATGAAATGCTGATATTAAAACACTTCTGACCAAAGAATAATTTCTTTTTGTATTGGTGCTGGTGGGGTGAAAGAATTGTCTTTTTTTATCAAATATGTTTCTATTCATTTTCCCTTTTATCTTCTTAACATTGTCAAATTAATTTCACCCCTGACCTTCAAAGCAAAAAAAAGAGAAAGGTGTATGCTATATTATTTTGACAATACTTCAATGGAAGTCGAAAAACAAAAACAGACTTTTGTCTTTTGAATTTGGTGCTGGTTTTTGGGATTGTTGTTTTTCTTATCAGCTGATGTTATTGATTTATCGATTTTCATTTGAACCTGAATTTAAAAAAGTTCACAGATTCTAGACAATTAATAGCAAATAAAAATGAACACCTTGCTTCAAGTCTCAGTTTTTATCTTATTTTATTTTTAATATAGCTGATTGAATACAAACTGTTTGTCAGGAGATTCAATTTTTTTTTTATTCAAAGATTAAATAGGACTGATTGTTGCTACAAACTGCCTGCAGAGGTCAGTACATCTGAGAGGAATCGAGGCAAGTGTCTTGAAAAGGAAGAAAGGATGGGGTAACGCTAGCTCATCTGCACAGACCACACATACCTCACCCATTCATACTTGCTGAAGGACAAAGATCAACCAACATGTACAACATGCCAATCTGCACTCATAGTGAAACAAATTTTAACTGAATGTACTCACTTAGCTCCTGTAAGACAAATACTACAAGGAAGCCGACATGAGAAAACTATTTGAAAATACTGAAACCGTCAAAATAATGTCCTTCCTTAAATAGGTTTATACCAAAATATATAACACCTACAATAGATCATCTACAAACTATATATGTATAAAGCATAGCTTTATTTTGAAAGTATAAAAGCATGTACAAAATGTCTATAGTCGAAGGTATAAAATTGTTTAAAATATTTAGATTTTGGCATTAAATAACCTATAGAGTTTGATATGGTGCTAAACAAAATCAACAAAATATGTTTGATTCCAAACCAAAGAAAAAAAAAATCTTTGCAAAAAAACATCTGTGATATAGTTGTAAAATTTCTTGTAATGTAATCTATATATTAACATCTTAATATAGGCACATGGCTGAGTGGTTAGAACATTCACATTCCGACCATGAGATCAGGGTATGAATCTCACCATGGTCGATTTGTCAGGAAGGAGACTTCCTAATGTTATTGGACTAGAGGGGTCAATCCCAGTATGCAGTACCTTTGGAAAGTGCCTGAAAACCATGCCACAGTTGACCCAAGCCTTGTGAGTCAAATTGGGTAGATAGCACCCTTGGGTACTATCAATAGCTGTGCTAGCACAAAGTCACAAGTCATTGTGGCCGAGAGTTTGAGTGTGCAGTATGAAAAATATTCGTCCTCTGACAGGAATCGAACCTGTATCCTATACGGAACCGTCATTTAGCTTGACATGCCTTTAACCGATTTGGCCACAGAAGAGCGTTCGGTTAGCAAGGTCGAATTTACTGTCTTTAAACTTCGATCTTCAATGAATCTCTCATGTACATCCATATCTGCTCAAAGCGCATCCAAATATAAATAAACAAATGATGTCACACATTATGAAAATGGAAATCAGTTAAAGGCATGTCAAGCTAAATGACGGTTCCATATAGGATACAGGTTTGAATCCTGTCAGAGGATAAATATTTTCCATGAAAATTTCTCGGACATTCAGGCCAGTAAATGTTGTTTAATACTGTTTATTATAAACAGAGCATTTACTTAAATATTTGTATCTATAAAAAGAATGTATAAACACCTCCCTCTGTTCCTTGCAGCTCCCAACAAGTTCCTTCCCTTTGCCACCTGCCCCCCAGACAACGTTCTGTCATCCACCCACTTAAAACTGCTTGGTATATCATGCATTGTTTTTCCTTGTCTCTCTTTTCCTCTATTCGACCCATGGGTATCAGATTCTCCAGGCCCTCCTTCCTCATTATGTGTCCCAGAAACTTCAGCTGCCTCTTCCAGATATTAAGTATGAGCCTCCTCCTTGTTTGCAACCTCTCTCATTGTTGCTCACACACTTGGTCCATGATATCTGTCCCTCTGTAGGACCACATCTCTGTCACCTCAAGTCTCTTCATCTTTGAGGAAATCGTCCAACATTTGCTGCTGACATAGGCACCTCAAAAGAAAAGCGATACCTAAAGATTAAAATGAATTTTAAAAAATGAAAAATCTTTCTTGAAGTTTTTATTTAATTTCAGTTTCAAGCTAATAGATTAAGTATTTCCAATAAGCAAAACACTTTGCTTTATTTCAAAATTTATTGATTGGAATTAATTTTTATTTTTTGAATTCACTCAAAATAGCTGATTTTAACCATATTTATAAGTCTCTCAGCACAGTTCAATTCTCTTTATTAAAAAATCTTTCAAAAATAAAATATATTTTTCTGAAACTTTATTTGAGGAATATTAGTCGATTTAAAGTTTAATTAATCTGATTTGAAACAAATATTACTTACTTTTAATTTAAAATATTCCAGAAAAACTTTTTAACACAGAGGTGAGTGTTTTTTATCAGGCGTTGAAAACTATCTCATTACATTATGTTTGTAAATTTTTTTCTAAGGGAGACATTTCAGTAAAAATTACTTTGATAACATGAGAGCCTTCTTTATATAATTTTTTTTAACTACCCAATAATCTTTAAAAGTTGAGAGAATATTCTAAGTAATCTAATGTTTTATTGAATTTTAGGTACTTTGGCTTTAAATTTACTATAGTTACCACTCTTATTTTCTAATAATGTCATGTATGGGCTTCTGTATTTACAAAAATTGGCATGTTTATACACCCCCCAAAAAATTAAAAATTCTTTTTAAAATACTGGAGCCCACTGAATTGTAGTAAGCTACAGGTAACAGTTATCTGTTTGGATAAGTCTTGTTCTTATGTCCATCGTCTTTGTCATGTTGAATTGATAATGCTAATTATATTTTATGAATATGTCCTGAAGATGGTTTATTAGACCCGAAACGTCCGACGTTGACATTATATTAACATTAAAACAGCATAATTGCATATAAGGATTTTTGTTTGTTTTTTCCGTATATTTTTCTTCATATATATATATATATATATATATATATATATATATATATACATGCACACACACACACACACACACACACATATGTCAAAGTTCAGATATAACTAAAAATATATGTGTAAAAGGACAAAATAAATACAAGCAAAAGTTAGACTCATCCTCTGATTGACTTTATTCAAGGCAAATATAAAGGTTTTTATTTTGCAAATGTCAACCCCTGGAAAGTGCCTGAAAACAATACCAGGGATTGATCCTAGCCTTGTGAGTGAAATTTTAGAAATGGAACTGTTCAAAAGTTGTTGAATATTGTGCTAGTAAAAAATTACAAGTCATGAAGCTGGAACTAACGTCCATTCAGCATGGTCGAAATATATACCAGAGGTGGGCTCTGTGGGGGTTGAACAAACACAAAAAGAGCTTGAGGTGCCCAGTAGACATATATGCTCAGAAACAAGTAGTTGTTCATCATATATACATATATATATATATATATAGGATTAATATAAATATTTAATTTGTCACTTAGCAGATTGATATTCTATTTAGCACCTCTACTCCAAAGTTTCGTAGATAAAACTTTGTGTAAATGTTTGGTCCACTCATCAGGAGGTATCAGCAAATATCTGTCAATTTTCTTGTTTTCGTTATTTTTATATTGTTAAAAAATAGTTTAAGCACTTTTATTTGTGTTAGGTTGATTTTAGTCTTTGTGTGTGTGTGTGTGTGCACATATGTAGTTATTGTCATCACTTCTTTTCAAAATTTTCCTGTCACCTTATAATCTTTCATTATATCTTTTCTTCATATTTCAGCTTTGAGTATCAAAGCATGATCAACATTATATATATATATATATATATATATATATATATATATGTTAAAAAGAAGAGAAGAGATGTGCCGCAAACGTTTTTGGTTGTAATGTGGTTTTTTTAGAAAAAAATATTATGCTTTATTTTAGTAAGACAGTATATGTATGGAGGGGAAATATACGCACGCATATATACACGCATGCTGACAGAAACACACAAAAATGCAAACAGATCTAAGAACGCACAGGGGTCAGTAAAACATTAAAAGATAAAATGCCGATAAGTAATTCATCATTTCGCTTGGACCAACCTTAATTGTTTTATGAACCTTCGTGCAGAACTCTTCATTGCCAATTCAAGAAAGAAATTCAGATTGCTAACACAAAAACAGAGAATGTCTCATATGGAGAATATTTAACATTGAAAAACATAAGGAAAAAATCAATTATTTTTAATAATATGTGAAAATCTCCACTTTTACCTGAAGTTGGTCACAAGACCAGAAACACGTGTAGTAAAATTATGGAAAATAAAGCATAATATTTTTTTCTAAAAAAACCACATTACAACCAAAAACGTTTGCGGCAAATCTCTTCTTTTCTTTTTAATATACATACTTTTCTGTCGTTGGAACCACTACAACCTCTTTTCTTTTATATATATATATATATATATATATATATATATATATATATATATATATATATATAATAAAAAAAAAATGTTATATTTAGTGTTAAAGACAACATATATTTGGGCTAATTTTCAGGAATAATCTGTGATTTTCTAAGTTTTTCAATGTATAGGTGTATTCCTTTTTTATTTCTTGTTTAAATAACTATTTTTTATTTATTTCTTGCTTAAATAATTAATTTTTTTTAAATTAATGCTCAAATGGCAAAGGAATTATTTGTTTATATGTTATATATATATATATATATATATATATATATATATATATATATATATATATATATATACTCAAAATAGTCCATTTTGGTAGAATGTAGTTTCCACAAATTTCCACACTGTAAATTCTGTAAAAAAAGCAGCTAATTATGGATGCTAGATATATAAACTGATAAATGTTTACCTTAGAAAAATAACCTGGTAATTTTTCTAGGAAAAATTAGTTGTTTTTCTATGGGATTAATATTCACTATTTATGAAATGTTGAAGGGGTTGTGGACCAAAACAAGAACAAAAGTTCATATAAACATATGTCTGCAAATCATTTGTTTTTAAGTTTAAAGAAAGTTTATGGTAAGTGGTGCAGTGTTGAATGTAGACTAGGTTACATTTGTCTCTCATGTATATTTATGGCTAGTCTGTCTTCAGCATTTAATGTGTAGTAGTGATTTAACTGAGAAGTGTTCTGTTTAACAATGGCAGGATATTTATATCGTGAGCAGGCAAATATGAGTTTTATGTACAACTGTGCAGATGGTAATGGACACTAGGCTCCATGGCTGTATCAGATTGCATTTCTGTTATACTGTACCTATGGACTATAATGGGTATGTCCCAATCTTCATAAATACAGTGGAATATACTGCCTGGGGGGATTCACCACTAATTCACCACTAGCAATGGATTACTTACTACACACCACTGGCATTTCTTGTATGTTGTTAATGTTATAAAGATTACCGTTCCATTTCCAATCTTAATTTTGGTTATTCTTTATCAGTAATCTTTTCTAGGTTATAACAGTTTTCCAGAATGAAGACAGCTGAGTCATCCAACCTTTACTGCTGTTTATCATTGTGTTGCTGAGAGAGAATCCGTGGATCGAATAAGACCAAGATCTGCTCATATGTCTGACTATGAAGGACACATTCTACAGGCTGTCAGAGACAATTTAGGTATCAGCACATGTCAAGTGGCCCTAGCATGTCATACATTTCATAGTACCACATGAGGGATACTTCAAGAGCAGTTCCTATATCTGTAACATTTGCAATATGTGCAAGGTCTTTCGCCTGCTGATAGCTCACCACAGAACTTTTCCCAATGGTTTATCGTACAAACTGCTGATCCATTGTTTGTCTCTTCAGTCATGTTTATAGATGAGGCAATATTAGGAAGATATGGAATAACAAATTTACACAACCAGTAATTGTGGATGGATTGACATCCTCATGGTACAATACAGGCTAAACACCAGCAACAGTTTATGAATACTGTATGGGCTGGAATTGTAGGTGACTGTTCTCCTAGCATATCTTACAAGAGCTGTCTATAGGGACTTTATTTCGAACATACTTCCAGACCTGTTAGAGGATGTACTCCTGTGGTTCATCTATGATGGGGCCCCAGTACATTTTAGTCATATTGTTCACAATGCACTGGCTGACATCTGCCATAAAAGATGGATAGGTTCCATGGCCTGCACATTCCCCCCACCGACCTCAATCCTTTGAATTTTTATCTGTTTATGCAGCAGACATTAATAATGCAGAGACATTTCATCAATGTGTGATGGTGGCCTATGAAAACATTCAACACTGTGTGGGAGTATTTGAAAGAGTCTGCTAGTCAATGATCCAACAGGTGCATGCGTGTGTAGAAGGACATTTTGAACATTTGTTTGAGTTGCTGTGTTGAGGTACAATGATGGCCATTTGGACATATGTTTATATGGACATTTTATGTTGTTTTTGTATCAAAGTTTTTAAAAGTATCTTGGATTGTACATTAACAGCATCTACTGTAGACTTTAAATTTAATAACTCAAAAACATCCTTGCGTGGCACTGTGGTGGTGAAGTGGTTAAACATTAATTCTAAGCAGCAAAACAAGAGAGTTAAGCACAAAATAAAATATAGGCTGGAAGATAGAGAGAGGCAGTGGAGACATTTTCTTTCTGTCTGGATTTATTCTCTCCTAAAGTTTATTTTTCTTATCTATCGAGTGTCTGGCATGTGGCTGAAAACTGATTCAGAGAAATGCTTTATCTCTTTTTAGAAATGAAAACAGATAATGAACCCTTTTTCTTAGGGTTGAAGTTATGAAGATCAGTCATGCCAAGAAGGTGATCTGGTTTGTGTCTTTGCTAAGACTGTGACTGGCAAAGGGATGGAAAACAGAGAATATCTTTGTTAAGAGTTTAGGTAAACAAATATATTTTCATTGATGAAAACAGATTTGGGAAATAAGTTTATCTCTTCCTGGAAAAATTAAAAACATATTATTAATGGAAAGAAAAGCAGATGAGAATCCTATTTTTCATTGACAAAAACAAAAACTAGGAACAAACCCTTTTTCTTAGGGTTGAGGTTATAAAAATCAATCATGTCATGCCAAGAAGGTGTTCTGGTTTGTGCAAAAGGAATTGGAGAATTGAAATTAATGAGGAGAATAAACCATGCCCTTTCTCCTATGCATTTTAAAAATTACATTTGTGAAAAAGACAGTCATATACCCTGAGAAGTGGGCAGAGTTAGAAAACCGAGAAGGAAGGAGGAAGGGGCAGAGTTTAGTCCCATCTATGCAGAGTAGAAGTGACAGATGTGAGGTGAAGCAGGTTGAAGTTAAAGGAAAAAACAATCCCTGTGACTACTTCCAAGAAAGGTGGATAATTTTCCAAATTTGGAAAGTTGATTAAGAAAGAGAAAGGGAAGAAAGAAATCCCTTACTAGAATTAATGAGAAAATTAAAGAATCAACAAATTCCAAGAATCCTTCTGCCCTCATATCACTTTTGGGCCAAAGTGCATATAAACTAATGACTTTGGGGAACTCTTGAGCTGAGATGCCACATTAAGTGCTTCTGGAATCCACACCAGCTGCCAACCAGAATTCCTGATTCTAAGACTTTCAACCCAGCCTTCCAGAAGTTTAGACAAGACCCAGTGTCACTAGAGAGATTGATGTGGGAACGGTTAATCTTTGTTCTACCAAGAGCTATATAAACAAATTGAAGGGTAACTCTATGAATCTTTTGTTTTATTTTTTTCATTTTAAAGATATTTTTTCCTTAATATAGCACCTGCCACAGTTGACTGGTGCTACAAATCTACAAAATTCAATCTTCTACTGCTCAGGGGTCAAGAACACAATGTGGGCAGAGATGGCATGAATCAAAGCAGCCAGTGACCGACAACCAAATTGGACCAGCATCAGCATTGACCAGTGCAGAGTTAGCCATGGTTAAAGCATCATCTTAAGACTCTGAGGACCAGACCATTAAACATGGTTATGCCACCTTTTTGCAGCAGTTAAAGGTGCTACATTATTTGGTGCCAGTGACCCTGTTGCACTTTACACTTGTTTTGGTGTGAGGAACCTGCCGCCAAAGTTTGTAAAAGTAATTTTGTTACAACCTGTATATTAATATATATATATATATATATATATATATATATACATTATATCAATGACATCTTCATATTGGCAAACAGCTTAAAAGAAATTTTAAAAAATGAAAGAAACTTTTTGATAATAAATCTGACTTATACTTTACTTACAAACTCAACATTAAGAATAAAACACCTTTCCACCAAAGTTTGTAAAAGTATTTTTGTTATAACCTGTATATAAATATATATATATACATTATATCAATGACATCTTCATATTAGCAAACAGCTTAAAAGAAATTTTAAAAAATGAAAGAAACTTTTTGATAATAAATCTGTCCTACATTTTACTTACAAACTCAATATTAAGAATGAATCATCTTTTCTCAATGTATTAGCTGATGCTAACAGGCATAACGTTACCACCTCCCTTTACAACAAAAAACACTAGCAGAAACTTCTGTTTACATAACCACAAAAGTGACAGTTCTCTCAGACACAAAATAGCTGTTATGAAAAACATGACTTACCGAGCCAAAATAATCTCTTCTTCTTTGGACATATTATTCTAAACAAACTCTAATCATGAATAACTTCCATCACAACATTATCAATGAACAAATAAAATTATCCTTAATGAAATTTTGAAAAAAATAATTCAAGACTCCTCCTGGATGCAAAAAAAAATAAACACACCATTAACTTATTCTATTATAACTAGATACTCCCTAATTATAAACAGGATGAAAAAACAATTAAAAACATAATTTGCTGATACATGTCACTCAATGATCCTAACAAATATCTAAGATTTACCATCTACTATAAAAAGTTTAAAAATCTAATTTGATTATTATCAACAACACTAGACCGCAAAAGTACACTATGTCAGGGGTGGGCAAACTTTTCAGTGTAAGGGCCATATTAAAAATTCACAATGTTATTGGGCCGCATAGTATTTTTTTTTATTATTTTTTTTAAGCATTTCACCCCAAGCAAGGCGGGAAGCCACTAGGATGCAAGGGATTACAGAAAATTTATAGCAAGATCAGATAGGAGTGATAGAAGAAAGGATGAGGGTAGTGGATAGATTAAGGCAACTGGAGATGTCGAATGACATTACACTTGAATAGCTGGAGATTATAGCTCACAGGGAAACAGGAGAAGGGAAGGGAGTTCCACAGGCGAGAGGTGCAAGACATGAAGCTATTAGAGTTGAAGAGACGGCTACATTTAGGAGTTTCGACAATGAAGGGGTGAGAGCGGGATGCCAGCCTCGTAGGGCACTGGAACTCATGACGTCTGGGAACCAGTGAATGCAGCTCCTCGGAGCAATTTCCATGATCAGCCCTTTTGATCAACACTCTCCCACGCATATGCACACTTGCAGAAAGAAAACAAAATGCTCACAATATTATTTGGCATTGCTTGGTAACTTGATATAGTTAATGTGCACTGCACATATACTAGTATAAGAAAAATACAAAAAAATAAAATGATAAATAAATCATATTCTTTTTATGTGACCTCATTCACAGTAACCATTACACATGGCATCACATTAGAGCATTTCAAATTTCCAGCTTCCCAAAGAATATCAGCATGTAAATAAAAGAATTCTAACATCCATGCACCACATTGGTTCTTGATAATGACTGCCATAGTTGAAAGTACTTGAACAAAACAATAACAAAATATGAACATCAGACAGTTTATCCACAATTTCTCAACACCTTATTCAAAGGCTGAAAAACTGACAGAACTTTTCAGTTCTTTTTAATCAAACTTGTTTGTGGAGATATATATATATATTGGTGAAAAGTCAACTCATCTCCAATTACAAGGATGAGTATGACTATATCCATGACTTTATTAATAATTGCCTTACTGCTTATAACATCTCTGGCAATTCATTGGTCCAGCAAGTTACCTACACTTTAAGCTACAGGTTATGCAAGCAAACTTAACCACTTGTTACATTAGTTTTCAAGTGCTGTGACTTTGAATAATGGGAACTGGGTAAGTTTGCTTGCTGATCTGCACACTTTGTTGTATAGGTTGCAAGTGAAATTAGACTGGACACCATAGCAGTAGATTGCATTGTTGTTGTGGTGGCATGTGACTACTCAAGCCAGCATTTGAAAGGTATAAGCACACATATTTCGCACAGGTGAGACATTTTAGTATATTTACCTGGGAGGGCTTATATATATTATTACAATAAACCTTATTTTACACATTATTATATAGCAATTGTGGAAATATATATATATATATATATATATATATATATATATATATATATATATATACAGTAATTGTGAAATGGATATATATATATATATATATATATATATAATAATTGTGAAATGGATATATAATATATAATGTACTCTCCTGTCAGTTTCGACGTATGAGGATCTAACAGCTTATTGATTCAGTTATGAAATTTTAGGTGATAATCTTGTGGCATTTAAGACCCGTTAGTGAATTACAAAGGAGGCCACATATGGAGCAAGTGTGAGTATCGTGAGATGAGATCACTGTTAGATTGACTGACCTTTTAGATCTTGCTCTCCCTTCTTGAAGATGATTCAGACAAGCAGATTGAAAATTGCTGAGTCCACTAAAACAAGCTGATCTCCATTCTACCCGCTCCAAGGCTAAGCACTCAAGGATGTTATGTGTTATGTGGTATATTGACTGCTGACAAGTTGCTTTTCAGCTTGTCTTTGTATCTTAGCCATGGTAATATATATAGTAATTGTGAAATGGATATGTATATATATATAGTAGGAGAAACAGTGGAGTAGTGGGTAGCAGCTCTAACTGAGTGCTTTGAGAGCCAAGTTCAATTTTCCATTTGAATCCATTACATTCACTTACATGCTAATACCCTTGGAAAAGGTATTAATCCTTTTCTTCTCTCTCCAGCTATGGGTAATTAGTAGGACAGACTGGGTTCTATAGCCTTGGATGGCAACTGGTCTAGGGGAAGGACAACTCTGAATTTAAAGCCTGCGGAAGGTTGTTTGGGGACCTTGTGGTATGTAGTACACCAGGTCTCTGTATTCAGCCCCTCAAAAAGTGTGGTTGGTTCTGCACAAAGCCTTCACCACTATAATCAAATCATATGTGCTGATGTTTGGCTGTCAGTTCCTAGGAACTGAATTGCTGACCCTCATACATCGAATATGATGGAAGAGTCCACCATATATATAGTAATTTTGAAATGGAGATTACATATATATATATATATATATATATATATATATATATACACACACACACAAGTGTACCCTTGCAATCAAAAATGGCGACAATTGTTAGGGAGTTTTAATACTAAGATGCAATAAAACCAAAGTCTTGAAATAAAACAAAAGTCTTGAAATGATATACTGAGATTCAATAAAGTAGAGATAAAGAATTCACAACTAAAATAGAGGCCAATGAAGTAATTAATTAATCTGTTCCCTTAATATTTTTTAGACATTCAGTGCTATCTATGATTCATTGATTATTCCTGGTATTATATAAATTGCTTTTTGTTCCCTATTTTTTCATGTTAAAAAATTTATATGTTTAATATAACAGTTAAAATGGAAATATCTCTAGGTAAAATAAATTACAACAAAATGACAAAGACTGCAACAACAAAGCTTATTTCAAGACCAATTTGAAACAAAACAATCACTTAATAGACAAAGATATCTGAGTGCTTCACATAAAAAGCTTGAACAAATAAGACTTCAATCTAAGAAACAGGAGTAAAGGAACCGATTGATCAAATGATACATTTTGCTTGGTAATGAATTTTGTCTAAATGCAGATAAATATTTCATTTGTATAGCTTATTAAAACAACTAAGGGAAGTAATCACTCATAAATTTACTAATTTAAGTTGATTTACCTGCCTTCCCACTGCTGATGAGACAAGAAATATATAAATAAATATACAGGAAATATATAATACACATTGATAATTATTATATGGTTTGATATATAAAAGTTCAAAAAGTCTGTCTACTGACTTAAAGTTTTACAGATGCACTACTCATTAGTTATCAACTATGGTTTCTCTATTAGTTTTTAATATCGAGCACTTTTGTTTGCAAAAATCTACTTGCCTTTAAACACGATAAACTCCAAGGCAGAGTTGCACAAATGCAGAAGAATACATAATGTAACCTGGTCTTTTTTTTTTTTGATTAGTACTATATTTTTATATATGCAACAGAACTTATTCTAATTAGTCCATTACTTAAAATGATTACTTCAATAATTATGCAAATGTAAAAACAGTCTTAGTTGGCAAGTGACAGATGGATATAAAAAGGAACTGTTGACTATGGTTAATTTGTTTAAATAATGCACTTATTATTTTTTGCATTATGTGGTAATAATTCTAAGTAAAATGATTCACTAAAATAAGTAACCTAGTAATCATTTTATGTTCTCTAAATATGAGTACCTTATTTGTATAATTTTCACTTAGCATACATTGTGTATATAGCAAAATGATAGAGCAGTTGAGTAGAGACTTTTTCAATAATTGAATCAGTGAAGTTCAATATCATTATTTCAATAAAGAGAAATCATAAAAAGGAGTGGGCTGGTTTTTATTTCTTTGGATATCCAGGTGGGCCTAAAAATCTGATCCAACTTAGACATTTTTATTTAATTTATCAATTATTTTAAAAATACATGTCCAAAATTGTTATAGTGGAACACATCTATTCTATAGTTAATAGACTCTCCCACCTATAGTAAGTAGGAGTAGTAAGAGTAACAAGTGAGTCACTCAGGGAGTGGGTCAGTCAGTCAATGTTGGATGACCGTTAGTCGGATATTAAAGTATCAGCCACCACAACTAAATTACTGCGTCATTACCTATTATATCAAGTTCCTAATGTTTTGTACGTCGAACCTATTTTAGGACCGACTTAGTACAAATACAAGCCTCCAATGTGAAACCACTCTACAACAGAAATGCTGTCCATTTTTTTCTATACACAAAGAACTAATTAATAACTCATTGTCTTGCAGTTTTCTTTTGTTTTTTGCAATCGAGTTGACTCCAAACAAGGCAGTAAAGCTACTAAGACAGGAGTTACTGAGTGTGGAAGAATTCAAAAACAAAAGAATTACTAAGAAGCAAGAACAAAAGAAAATTAATCAGGAGGACAGGAGATAGCGATTGACATTGCATTTAAATTTTTGAAGATTAAAGTTGACTAGAAAACATGGAGCTGGAAGGGAATTCCACAAGCAAGAAGTGTGAGAAAAGAAATTGTTAGCATAGAACTTATGGTTACATCTAGCCAATTCAACTGTAAAATGATGAGACCTTGTTGAATTATCCACCTGAAAATTATGAAATTTTTAAGCCATCTAAAGATTGTGTTCAAGCATGAAACAGACTGTCACCACTGGATGTTGACCTGTGTCTACTTTTATACTCATTTTTTTTTTTATTGCAATACCCCAAGCAAGACAGTAAAGTCACTAAGACAAACTGTTCAAGTAATAGACCACTGGATGTTCCAGGTTTGGTTTGGTTTGTTTTTTGTTTTGTCATATCAACCTCAATGGGTCATTTAATGACAAGATTTTATTGCTGGTAATATTTTTTCAAAATTTTTTTTTTTTGCAAATATTTCTGGTATTAAACCTATTTTCACACTTTCATAAGACAGTTTGTGGGTTAAAATTTACCTATAAGTTGGGATCCAAAGGGTTACCACTCCAGGTTACTGAGGTGGTTCATGCTCTTCAAAACCTCCTGATCAAAGGCCTTGCTGTTAGACGTAGTTTACGTCTAGGATGGAAGTGAGTTCCAGAACGAGAACTGAGATGAAAGTTAGCATAGTTTGGTTTACATCCAGCCAATTTGTTTTGAGACCTTGTCAGTTTAGTAATGTTTTATGGCATTTCATGAACACTTACCATGAAAGTAATTATAGAAAAGGCACAGGAAGGATGAAACTTATTGTGTTAAATATATGTCTTATAAATGTCAGACTTTTGAGATATACAGTATATTCTCTATTATCTCTAATTTAGTATCCTAGCTGAGAGGTATCTTGAGTGAAAATAACATATTTTGTTGTTTCAATTTGATATAATGCAGCAGATGTTAAAACTTTTTGCCATACAGAGATGCGTTAAAAACCCTCTTACCATCAATTTTGCACAACAAAGAAAACCTATTTCTAGTTCTCTTTTGATTTTGGGATGTATTGACAAAACACTGAATTTTCATGCAATAGACACACATATTTTTACACCTCATCATTTGCTAATTCACCAACAGACCTGACCCCAGTTTAAGAGGTGGTTGGGTTCAAACTATTTACCTATATTTGGGATTCACCAACAGACCTGGGAACACAGGTGGTTACCAAAACCTCCCTGATCAAAGGTGCAATAGGGTGGACCTCACTCATTTGGGACCTGGGAACACCAGCAATTAAGAGGTGGTTCCATGCTCTTCAAAACCTCCTGATCAAAGGCCTTGCTGTTAGACGTAGTTTATCGTCTTACCCAGGATGGAAGTGAGTTCCATAAGCGAGAACTGAGATGAAAGAAAATGTTAGCATAGAACTTATGTTTACATCCAGCCAATTCAGTGTTAAATTGGTGAGACCTTGTCAGTTTAGTAATGCACTTAAATTCATAAAGTCCAGTGTCAATAGACACACATATTGTAGACAGTACACCTCACTCATTTGCTAATTCACCAACAGATTAAGTTCAACTTTTTTTTCATTCTTTATTTCCTTGAAATTTTCTCTACATGAAAGATATTTCTGATAGAATAAATATTTCTATCTTATTTTGTTTTAATTTTTTCTTTATCTATTTTTTCAACAATTTTAGTTTTTGTACAACTCATGACTTTTGACCTAATAACAAAAGTTTAGTGACTATGAAGTCAGCTGCAGATTTCTTTACTTCATATTAACTTTACAACAAGAAGTGGTTTAGATGTGCTTTGAATAGATCTAGCAATCAAAAAATAAAAAATAAAAGAATTTTTGAACAGATTTAGTCTTTATTATCAAATCATGAAATGAAAGTTGTCTTGAATGACCATTCTTCTAGATCTTTTTGCATTAATTCAGACGTCCTACAGGACTCTATACTTGAACCTACATTGTTCTTAATTTTCATCCATGACCTATCTGAGAAATGGACAATTTAGATTTCAACTTTGATCATCTTGTCATCACATAGTTGTGATACTATGGACACCCACAAAAAAAAAGATGATGTGATTTTTATCTTAGGCACAAGTATTTCTGTTTAATAAGCAACAGGTGCTCTTATTTTAAGTCCAGTTTTCTAAGCAGCATCCACTTTAATCAAAGTAGAATGGGAAGTAAAGGTTTGGATGAAGCTTTTTTGGAGATCAAGTGGCAACAAAACTGGAAATAGGGTATATCCGTGTGCTGGTCTGTATTAACAGTCAGGCTTGGGATCAGAGAGAGTGGTTCCTGTGATTTATATACTTGCTGAAATTATGTTATATTGCTAATAACTGTTTTTAGAGGTTTGTTTACAAAGAAACCTCTAAAAACAGTTATTTCTGAAGAAAGATTGAGGTCAATTTGAAATATCAAATATATATAAATAAATAAATAAATACTTTAAAAAAAAAAAAATTATTATTTTTTTAATTTGCAGCTTTTTCTATATAAAGAAATATAGTCTTAAGATGCACTATATGTATGGGATAAAGTGCTCAGTATCAGAGATAGAGAGTGTGTAAATATAAAAGTGAACATAGAAGTCAATACTTAGAGGCAGCAGTCTGTTTCATGCGAGCAGATTTAGCCATTATTATCAAATCATGAAATATATATATATATATATATATATATATATATATATATATATATGACCCTGATGATCCCATGTGGTGAAACCTAGATAGGTAGTACCTGGTTCATTAGGATTTATTTATTTTACCTTTGGTCTACTTAGCGTATTGAGCACTCTTAGTTTTAACTTATTACTCGCTGTTTTTTTTTTCTTTGTACCAGAGATTCAAGGTAGTGGACAATTTCTTTTGCCCTATTTGGAGGTTTCTGGTCCTTTCTTTTTTTTTTTTTGCATTTTTCCTTAGATGCCAATTTATTTCAAAATTGTGCTATCTAGGTTTTTTCATCCACCAAGTTTAAAATATATATATTATATATATATATATATATATATATATATATATATATATAGAGAGAGAGAGAGAGAGAGAGAGAAGATCTAGGAAGATCATCTAGTTTACCCCACCCCCTTTCAACATTATAGTTTAAACTAAGGTCTAAAATTCCTCAATCTTAATAAACATTTTCCCAAAACAAATCCACTTAGTAAAATATTTAATAGAAATACTCTTAAATTCAGTTATTGTTATGCAGATAATATAGAGAAAATAATTATTAAACATAATAACAAAGTATTCAACAAGTATATCTTTATTTCACAATCAACACCATCACTGAATAAGACATCAAAAGTGTTGAAACAAAATGGCTATTTTGTAGTGATATATATATATATATATATATATATATATATATATATATATGTATGTATACAGAACTAAGAAATGTTATGCTTAGGCAATAAGTGTTTCTTTTTCTTTTTTATAAGAAAAAATATAATAGAGTATATTTACCCATCGTTAATCCATTCTGGGCACCATAATGCAGAACAGGCATCATACCCTTCTCTATGGAATTGAGAAAACCAGCAACATGGATTCTTCCTTTCTTATGGAGTGGGGAGAGCTCAGAAGCACATTTGATTAGTGGATTTTCTGGCTGTGTATTTTAGAAAGTCTCAAAGTCAGCTAAATTGTAAAAATTTGTTCATAATTCATGATGTGATGTCGGATAGTGTGTTACCTGTCAATAGGCTGGTATTTGATCAATACAAGCTGGGTCAACCAGGTGAAGGGGTATTATGCTGTGAGACCTGAAACCGCTAATGATATTAGGATTACATTACTGATGATATGGACATGTATATCATCCTGATGTATTTCTAGATATGGTGTAACATAATTCCAGAAAGGAGAAAAATATAAATTTATATGATAAGTTGTAGTGGAAATGTTATGGTGCATTGTTTGCGATTTGCCATGTGGTTCAGTTGGGATGAAAATGTTGGTTCATCCAGGACTAAGAAAGAAACAAGATACATCTTGTCACTATAATATCTTGTGGTTGAAGAGAGAGATAGAGAGAGTGAGCAAGTGCATTTAAGTCAGTAGGGGAGTTATAACTCCAAGTAAATAATTACAAATCCCTAAAATTATATGTACAAAAATAATCTAAAAATGAGAAAGTATTATTTATTATCTGGTTGTTATGCAGTGTTACAGAAATAAGAGATAGTAATACTGAGTAAAATTGTGAGTTTGGGGTCAAATGTAGATCAAATATAGATCAGAATCCAACAGAAGGATAAGATGAAGAATAAGTAAAGTGTATACTGTCTTTCTTGCATGGTGTGTGTGTATATATATATATATATATATATTATAAATTAATTGATTTAAAATGTTTTTTTTTTCGCTACACAATTCTAACCATGTTTCAAAAATGGAAGCTAAAAGCCACAAATTTAATTTTGCAATTAAATTAAAGACATTAGTTCCATTTCATCCTCAAGCAAATTTTGGAGTAACTTTATATATATATATATATATATATATATATATATGTATATATGTATGTGTGTGTGTGTGTGTGTGTGTGTGTGTGTAATGAGTGTCCATATAATTTAGTTAGAAAAAATGTCTGTGGTTTTCTTATTTCAAATTTTTGTTGAGTGCTAAAAGATGTTACTATTATGGTCTGAAAAACATTTAGGCACCAAAATTTGTTGACGCATGTGTTAATGACCTGTCTGTGTGAACTGCTTGTCTGATAGTGAGAATGTCATGTTTGTGTGTAGAGGAGAAAGGGGGGGGGGCAATTCTCACTGGTTTAGAATGATAATTATAATTGTTATAATTATTTTATTATAATTATTTTTGACACAATAATCAATTTTTATCTATTTTTTATGGATATGGCACCATGACAGCATAATTAATTTTTTCATTTATGTATCTTTTATGGACACAAGTCATTTACTTTTATACTGCTTTATACCCCCCTTCCAATTGGATTGCCAAAATGCTACAAAAACGAGACACTGCATCTTTTTTCGAGGATTTGGTCAAAGTAACACTGGCACAAGACTTCATTCCAGCTAGGGCATGGCGAACTTCACCACATTAATTTAGCTTTAGATTAGGAAACAATGCTCATGCAAAAAAAAAAAAAAAAAAAAGGATAACCAAAAGACATTGTTACACATAAAACATGTCTTTAACAAGATGTACAATATCAAACAACAATGTGAAGGAAAGCATGCATTAAAGTAAAAGGTTGAATTAACCAAGAGTTGTCTCTCTTTACCTGTTATTTTAGTGTTCAATGAGAAATAGTCATTTAGTTCAAAGTTCACTGGAAGAATGTTCATGAGAGTCTATTGTAATGATTGTTCTTGAAAGATATTGCTGTGTAAGAAGAGGATGTTATAAAAGAATTTATAAGAAAGTAATGTTAAGGATTTTAATGAGAATTTTAAATTTGTTGTTTACATTTTTTGTATAAAAATGCTTTTTCAGTTGATTAGTGATGAAAATAAAGCACTAAAACTAAAAATGTTTTAAAAATATCTCAAAAATTTATTTATGTACGGAAATTAATTTTTCTTTTCATATTAGCTTGAGACCAATTTCAAATAGAACCGAAATTTAAATTCAAAGAAGACATTTAAAATATTTAACATGTTTTATTCTTTTGGGGGGGGGGAGTTTGTGGTGACTGAACAAAAAAAAGCAAACAAGACATTGAAAAAAGTATTTCTGATTGCAGTGCCTATTCTACAAAACTCCATTATTTTATTGCGATATGAATAATAAATTATTTATTATTTTTATTAAAAATATTACCTATCTTAAATTATTTACTTTACTCCAACAAAGCATAACTTTTATTTTTAATAAAAACTTTTTATTATGTTATTTTTATATGACTTAATTACAAGTACTAGTTAACCTTTTTTTTTTTTTTTTACAAGAATGCACGGGGTGGTCCGAAAGACTTGTCACCCTATACTAAACAGTAACAATAAGAACAATAGAAGAACAAGAAGACCTTTTCAATGTGTGACAGCGTCAATGAAAGTGAATAAACTGAATCTAGTACATGTTCTTCTATTGTTCTTGGGGCACAAAATGATGCGATACCATGTCCTGTGTGATATTTTATTTTACGAAGCTGTGCTTTGTTTAGTGTTGCAAAGGCTTTTCGAACGACTTCCTTCAACTGATATGGTATTCTGGTATCGTTCATGTGAAACTATGCTTGAATACCCCACTGAGCGTTGAAATAGAACATTATAGAGTGATGACAAGACTTTCGGACCATTCTGTAGTATCCTGTGAATATGACTTCATGAACCAATATTAACATAGTACAATTACATTAACGTATACTGAAGAATATAATTTAATATATAGTATAATTAAAAATCGAAATGATTGGAAAACCTCTTTTAATGCTTGACTGAAAAAAAAGTCTTCCTTTGGATTATCTCCCTTGAGGGCTAAATTCTTGATTGTTGCGAAAAATGCCGATTTTATTTTTTTTATTTTTTAAAAATTTTTTAATAAATCGTGTTTGATATATGAGACATGGTTAAATTAAAAAAAAATAAATACTGCCCATAACGATTTGAACAAATATTGAACCATAAATAAATACATCCAAATGTCACAGCCGTCTTTGTAGTCTGATTTTTTTTTTTTATTTAGCCACTCCACCAAGTCGGACTTGGGACTTTTATTTCTAGTCGCCGGGGTAACGTGTATTGATTTCTCTGGAGACAATGACAAATGACTGGCTGACCTATTGACTGTCCACCAAACCTCAAGCTGTCACACTAAAACAGGTAACGAAGAGAATACGATGTGTTTAAATGTGACCTATATGTCCCAGAAAAAATATAAAACTGAACGACTGAATTGTAACTTCAAAGGATTCTGAGATTTCTGAAACAGAAAATTCCATAGAAAAGTAATTATTATTAATAATATTTTCTGCTGCTAAATTCACTGTGCTTTTGGCTCACTACAAAAAAAAAACAACAGACTCTCTCTCTATCCTTATTTGAAGAGTGAAGAAAAAGATGATAATAAATGGTATAATGATTATTATGATGATAATGATGATAACGCTGTTGATAATTTACTATTTACATTTTTATTATTATGGACATTATTATCATTATCAATATAAAATGTCATCATCTGAGGTGGGCAATGAAAGAACAGACGACAGTCTGGCAACATTTCTCGGTTGACGCGTGTTTGTTTCTGTCATGTCAGTAGCCAGCTGTCCACGGTTCAAATCCAAGGACAGAAATCTAAAGTTTAATTTTTATGTTCATGCTTTTTTTAGCATTTTTTTTTCTTTTTTGTTCTGTGGAAATTGTTCTGGTAAAATTTTTCTTTAAAAATGAAAAAAAAAAGAAAGTTAAAAATTCTTCTCTTTCTAAATAAGTAGGTACCTCTCAACTTGGTTGTGTGTAAAATAAAAAAATAAAAAACAGCATCATAGCAGGATGAAAAAAATGGCCCCAAACTCAATAAAAACAATGCTTTGTCATTAAAATGTTTATGTTATTAAAATTAAATTAAGAGGAAAGACCAAAGTATTTTTTTTATTATTTTATATACTCCTTTGTTTTGTAGCACTTGAAATTTTGGTTAAAAATCTTGTCAGTGGCGGACAAAAGATAAATGGTTTTTTTTTTTGTTGTTGTTTTGTTTCGTTTTTTTCACGGTGAAAAACATTGATTTGCAAATTCTTTCAAAATTCAAATAATTGTGGGAGTTTAATGAAACTTTCAGGACATATTCAGAAATGAATTAAATTTTTTTTTTTAGAAAAACTTTGTTATATATTTACATATGTTACCACCCACTTAATTTCATGAAATATTGAGAAATTATTTTTTTTAGGGCGGGTATATTTTCTTTTTTTAGTTAGGACTCCTTGAAGAAAGTAAATCATCATTTTTTTTTTTTTTTTTGGTAAAACAGTTGGCCCTTTCACCGAAAATCTGCTCTGAGTTGTAAAATAAAAAAAATCCAATAAAATTATGACATTATATTTTTAATTAGAAAAGCTTTTATTGCTTTGATGAATAAAATTTATAAGGACACTATTTTCTTGTAGAAAAAATTTTTCGGTGAATAATTAATTTTTACAAAAATTGTTTTCATTTTTCTTTTAAATTTAACTAAACAATTTAGTTCGTGCATCTCAAACTGAGGGAAAAAAATGAGCTTTCTTTAAATGACAAGGAGTGGGCGACAAACCCAATCACTTTTTTTTTCTGTAAAAATTAAGGAAAGGAAAAAAAATAAATAACCAAATTCAGTTAAATTATTTAAATAATTATTAGATAAATTTAAAATTAAAAAAGAAAACACTATGTAACAAACAGTTGTTTTCTTCGATTTTTTGGGGTGGGTGGATTTTTAAAAATCTTTTAGTTTTACAAAGTAACAAAATAATAAAACAAAACATTCATTAGGCGATATTGACGAAGCGACCAAAAATATTTCTATTAATTAGTAGGTGAATTATTTTCGCCTCTTGGTTTGTTTAGGAGCAATACAAATGCCTCCATGTGTTACTAAAACTAAAAAGGGAAAAAAACATATTTTTTTGTGTGTGTGTGTGCGCGCATCTTGTTTAATTTTCGAAACATGTTCAAATATTGAATTAACTTCCTCGGGTTTCTTTTTACCTAACCTCATATTTTGAGTACACATTTTTCCATAAATAAAATTTAAAATTCCATTAATTAAAAAATAATTCCATAACTAATAAAAACTGGAATTTCAAAGCGAAATTTTAATTTAAAAAAAAATTAAATTTTAATTTCCTCTTTTGGATATATAAAAAAATCTTTCATCAGAAATAAATCAAAAATATAATCTGTAATACTATATAATTTAATCTATATTACAAACATTAACTTAACTACTACTTAATCCCCCATAAAAATATATCGATTCAATCAATATTAGTTTTCTAAATTTTGACTCAGCTCAGCCAAATTAAAGCAATCTAAGGGAGATAATTCAATATTATTAAAAATTCGAAATTCGATGACACCCCAAGTTTCAATAAATATGATATCTGAAAAATGAAAATGCATTTAACAAGCATTAGCAAAATTAAAGTAAACTCTCCATCTTTTCTTATTAATGTAGTTAAAAACCATTGGCAACACTGAAAATCTTCCCCAAATATTTGCTTCCTTTTAAAATAAAATTTTAGTTTTGGGTCCCAATGGCCATCCAACGCAAGTTGCACTGATGAGAAAATGTCTCCGCGTTAAGTCGAAAAAATACATTGAAAAATAAAAAATATACATAGAGATGGAAATGTGTACCAGGAATTGTTTTATAATATCGCAAAGTTATTAAAAATAAACAAAGGGAAATATTTACTTTTAAATGCAGTTTCAAGAAGAAGAATGTCGTGACGTTTTCGCTTTTTAGTCATGCCTCGGCTTAAGAAAGTTTAGAACTCTTTAAAAAAAATGTGAGGCTATCCGCTAAATTAATTTAAATCTCGTGCTTTTTCTTTCTTTTAAATTAAATAAGATAAATACAAATAATTAAAATAAATCTATTTAACCATAAAAAAAGATGTTAACATACGACCTCACCGACAACTCAGAGAAAAATGTATTATTCGACAAGGTGCTACAAAACGTCGATGCGGGTAGGGAAAGATTTTTTTTTCTTTTTCCAGATATAAGACAGGAAAATCTATTGTCAGGTCAACAGATGGTAGCTCTATATTTATTACTGAAAAATTACAATAATTGTGACAAGGCCAAAAGGGAAGTGGGGTAGGACATCATTATACAGTGTAACCCGGATATAAGAGACCTGGATATAAGAGAAACCCGGATATAAGAGAGATTTTCTCTGGTCCCAAATTAGAGCCTGTGTTAATGTTTATAAAATAGACCAAACCCAGATATAAGAGAAACCCGGATATAAGAGACTTTTTCTCCGGTCCCGACAACTCTCTTATATCAGGGTTACACTGTACCTAGCTCATCCGATTCGATATTTATTGTATAAAAAATACAATTAGGGCACAATGCCAAAAAGGGGAAAGGGAGTGAGGCTGGTCTTCACTATCTTATACCTAACTAATCCACTTCACGACCCATTCACTCATTACAAGTAACACATATGCCACAATAAGTCATCCTTCACCATTTACGCCTACATATACAGTGTAACCCGGATATAAGAGAGTTGTCGGGACCGGAGAAGAAGTCTCTTATATCCGGGTTTCTCTTATATCCGGGTTTGGTCTATTTTATATACATTAACACAGGCTCTAATTTGGGACCAGAGAAAATCTCTCTTATATCCGGGTTTGCTCTATTTTGTTTAGGTAAGTATGGGAACACTTTGGGACCAGAGAAAAATCTCTCTTATATCCGGGTCTCTTATATCCGGGTTACACTGTACCACAATACCCTATACACAAAGAAGGGAACCTACAAAAACACCCAGTGATTTAAAAATTTCTTGTGTAGAAATGTTCATAAAAAATATATATAGAAATTTACAGATGGTATGAAATGAGGGGGAAGGTATGAATCCCCAATTACAAACTAAAATATAACAAAATATCGAACAGAAAATAACAGATGTTAGTAGGACCCATCCACCCCACAAAAATAAGAGTGGCCGCTGTATTCTGTTGTAGTGCCATGCCTACATTTTCTCCAATTCTGATTGGTCAGTAAATATATACTTAAAAACAACAGGACAATTTATCTATCGCATTTCACCATAGTAAATTTGTTCCTACACTTTTTTCAAAACATGCTATGCTACAAAATCACTGATTGGTCCATTTTCCGTCCAATCAGATATTTTTCAAGTATATTCAAAAATGTACCATAGCGTCTCTAGTTGGAACCTCCCTAGGTAGTATAAATATTGGATGCTTTTCCAAATAAAACTAGTAGTAATTTCAGAACCACAGTTGAGGTACCCATAGACAATAGTTCTCATTTACTTCGTGTATTTTCATCCTACTCACTCCGCACATGCATACACACTACAGAACTTTATGTGACACACCACCAGTTCTCAGTGGACACACCAATTAAATCAACTTATTAAGTTACAACTATTGAACAATTTTTTATAAAGAAATATTCCATTTCAACACTGAACTCTGAACTCAGACAAATCATTTTTAAGACATTTCCTGCAGTCAAGGGGAAGCTACCTTTTTCTCCTTTCTTTCACGCATATACAACTACTTGTATTATTTGTTGAGTTTAATATATATATATTTCTTCGTTAAACAAAATTGTTTCTCATTGTTCTCTTTTTTCCTTGTTTAAATTTAATGTATGGATGTTGATTATCTTGCAACACGCAGCCGCATTTCTATATTTGATCAACCCGACTACTAATTACACTGTCTTCTAACAGAATCAAGAAGCTAACTCTCTGAGTGGAAAGGATAAAATAAATATGGGATTTGAGAAATCAAAGACTGAACCAGTCGAGATGAAAAAGGCAGCCAAAAAACAAACTTGGGAATGTTGGAAATCCCGTCTTGGACCATAATAAAAAGGAGAATCCGGGAACGACACACACTCACATTAACTAGGTACACAAAGAGAGTCTAACTTAATCAGGGCAAGGTTTCACAGGAAACCGCCCCTCTGTGAAAAGAGGACTTTAAAAATAAACTCAAGAATAGGCCCTTTTACACGAACCAAGCGCGCTACTTTTCCCTCCATTCGCGCTGTCCAGATCACCATTCTTGCCACGGCCAGTAGGGTCAGAAACACCATTTGTTCCACCCCAGTATACGGGAGCGACACATTATCGCACGCGTATGCGAGATCGATGAGCACAAGTTCATCGGGAGCGATAAGAGCCGTCAACGCGCTGACATGGTTCCAGAAAGGGCGCATCTGAAGACAATAGCAGAAGGCGTGCAAAGCCGTTTGCTCTAAACCAATGTTACACCGGTGACAGTCGGGCAAATCCGCCGCGCCCTATCTGAAGGCCATGTCATTGAGGGATATCACGTTCCGAATCAATCAAGGTTTACTGAGATAATTCGCCGCTGACGCCCTAGACCAGAAATAGCGTAACTCGGCCAGCGACAAGTCGAGCCGCCCACAGAGAGGATCCTTCGCGACCTACTAATTCACGATACAGGACATTTCGGGGCCGTGAAAGGTCACTGGACCGAGGAAAGACCCTAAAGACCGCTCGAGACTCGTTGAGGAAAGTCGACAGTTTCCCGGACCTACGACGGCGATTAGCCCAAGAAATGGGAGGAGTGATAGTAAGGCTAGGGAAAGCGTCCCTAACACTCCCCGCCAAAAATCAAATCCTCTGTCAAAACACGGCGTAGGAAAACCAACCTCGAGTATTTGGAATTTCCATTAAATTCTTCCGGGTGACAGTTACCCAGATTTCTAAGTCTCCTGTGGCTATTCCTGTTTTGCTTTTGACGGGCGAGACATCAGACACCTCGCCAAACTGGACAAAGAAATACCCCAAGTGGTCCTGTGATATGTACAGTACATATACAGAGTGACTTTGGTTTTTCCTGTTCCTAATAATTTGGTTTGGAGCCTAAATGCTTTGGTTAAGAGTATGCTCACCGCCAGATCTTTTGCTGCGTCTTCTGTGACTGGCAGGATGTCCCACATAGCATTGCTTCTTCTTGAGGATATTTTCGCTCCAATTTTTAGGCTTTTTAGAACCTCTTCCATTTTTTCCACATTGTCGCCAATTAGTTTGCGTATCTTAATGTCTGTTGTTAACAGGAAAATAGTTCTAGTGTTCACCGTTTCCATAAGTGTTGGCACTGGTAACAGTTCGTTTCCGTCAATGAAATTTTCATATTTTTCTTTTAGCCCTTGTCGGTTAGCTCCTCCTTATCTCCTTAACCCTTTCACCAGGGGTCTCTCTTCCCTGGCTATAAATATTCGCTGACCCTTCGCCTCTTCCTCTTTTTGCCCCAGGCCTTCAGCCTTACCACTTCGCAGATGTGAGCTCTCACAGATACAGCGTTTCCCAAATGCTGGGAACACGCTAAGAACAATACACGTACGTACGAACACTCACCACAACACACACACATGATATTCACCACACACATTCTTTTTATGTAACTCGTAACCTTTCTTATTATTAATACATATATTTGTTTACATATATCGGTTTTGTGTTTGTTTTTCCTTGTCTTCTTTGGACTTAATTAAAGTCCAACTTTCTCATGTAGTTGGACCGGGTAGCAGGAAATTCTACCCACGTGTGTTCATCTATACTCAACACGGACCTCTATACCCTTTATAATAATCGGGTCCTTTTGATGGGGGCCTATCCGCTGTCCACGCCGAAGGGATGCTTCAATGGGTGTGAGATCAGTAGTTTGGGACTCCGCCATAATGTTGGCGTTCCCACGACACCGGTTGGAAACACCAATTAGAGACAAACGCAAATTATCGAAAACAAGTCACTGGATACAATGTACAAACAATGGATACAAATACAGCAATCAAAGACGTAACAAAACTCACACTTACTTTTAAACAATATAACTTTGGGAAAAATGACGTAAAGAAATTCACCGCACAGAAAAATGTTCGCGAGCGACTCGTCCAGCAGATCTCTGGCCTTCGCAGTGGCGTACTGCTTTTATAGCAGTATCTCATTAACATACAATACTACACCTCCCTGAATAGAAATTGCCTTATACCCTTCATTGATCTTTGACATCTAATTATTCTTGGGTATCTAAACTGTCTTTCTTGGTGTGTATCTTGATTTATTGTTATCGGTGACCTAGGTCTGAGTTCATTTTCCTGTTTTGACCTCCTCGTATGATTTCTGATCATAAACATCTATAGATTGTTCGATTTCACTACTGGATTCATTAGTCTCTTCGCCTCCCAGTTTGCGTTCTTCACCTTCAGATTCTCCGTCCATTTCTATATCCTCAGATTCCATTCCGCTTCTGAATTGATCCGCATAGGCCAGTACATTTTGTCCATTTTTCATTAGTATTGCTGTCTTGTGTTCTTTCTGTAAATGCTGGTTGTGTTGAAAAGATTAATGTGGCTTCGTGTTGAAGCCACATTAACATTTATACATTTAACATTTATACATTTTTTTAAATCAAGGAAAAACAATGGAAAACCGATTTGTGTTTCAGCGATAAAATATATATTAAAATCAACAAATACAAAGCAATTTTTGTAATGTGAATAATAAGGAGAAAAAATTATTTTCCCTTTATCTGTTAGTTGAATAAAGTGAAATGTAATAAAGCAAGTTTTCTGAATAGAATGTTCAAAATTCTGTATTGAAATAGAATGTGCATTCAGAAGAACATACAGAAAGTTCAGTTGTGTATTTTGTAAAACTAACAGAATGTTGCAACTTGGCTTGTTCACAAAGAACTGATGGTGAATGATATTCAAGTTCTGTGTCTGTGTGTGCGCGTGCGGAGTGAGTAGAATGAATAGTCTGTGTAGATGCGTGTGAGTTGTTGAGTTTTACTGTCTTCAACACTACTGTTCAATTTGGGAACGAATCCGGTAGGCTCCCAGCACGAACGTGGGATAAATTTTGAAAGAACACGAAAAATATCTGATTGGATGAAAAATTAACCAATCGGTGATTTTATAACAAAAGCATGTTTGTGAATTAACGGTAGGAAAAATTCAGTGTGGTGAATGCGATCAGTAAATTGTCCTGTGATATTTAGTATTTATTATTTAACCAATCACAGTTGAGAAAAATGTAGGCGTGGCAAAACATAGTAGTAATCACTACATTTCTGTACTACAAAGTTCACCTTCTTTGCATCAAATGCTTTGTCTTTTTTATGCCATACACTTTCACTTGTTGAAAATGACATTGTCATGGGAGTTCTAATCTGGCTACCGATTGTTGCGGAAGGACTTTGTAGTCGGCCAGTATGTGGAATTGTCCTATAGCTTAATAGTAATTTTAGTAAGTAACTCTCTATATTATCATTAGATGGGGAAAATGCTTTGAGTTCTATTTTCACAGTCTGCGCCATTCTTTCTGCGATTCCATTTGCTTATAGGTGGTAAGGTGGTGTTTTATATGGGACGCATCCAATACGCTTTAGCCCCGAGTATAAACTTTCCTCGCAAAATTTCTGTCGCGTTATCTAATACCAAAGTTTTAGGCACTACATTCCTTGAAAATAATGTTCTTACTATTTGTTTTACAGTGATTTTTTTTTCTGTCAGCAACCTTAATTACTTCGGGTCATCCTGAAAATGAGTCTGTTGGGGATTAGTGAATGTATTTGGTTAAATCAGAAGGAATTTTTAGGTGGCGTGTTCGTTAACATTCATCCACAACAAATAATAAACGAATATTTAGAACGGGTCATGCAAAGCAGAGTTAAAAACAAAGACAAGTAAAATACACAACAATACGGTATACAAATGAGTTATGAATTGGTGATTTATTGTATATTGATGTAATAAGACATGCAGTTTGTTGTTGAGTATGTTTGAATGCTTAAATCAGTGTTTTGATGATTTGTTGTAAGAATTAAACAGTTTGCTGTTCAACGTACAAAAGTGTTTGATTTTACAGTTCAAATGTTAGTGTGTGTATATGAGTGTTATGTAAAATATTCTTAAGTTGTACAAAGTTGCGTACCTTGAACTGTTAATTGTTGAAAGTTTTGTTTGTTACTGTTACTAATATGTAGTGAATATATATTTCACTTTCTCAAGTAAAGTAAATGAATTTTTGAGAAGTTTGTTAAAAAAAAGAGATATTGAGTATGCCAAAATGTTGTTGAGTCAGGTTAATTCGCGCGGGAAAGTTAAAGTTTAAACTGGCGTGGAATTGGTTGGCATCTCTCTGAGTGTGGAATTCTGACTGGTAAGTTGGTTCGAATTTCTTTCTTTTATAGGTTCTGGAAAGGAAAAATAGGCTCAAACAAACTTGAGCGCCAAAGGCGTTTTTCACGTGCATACTTAGTTTTTTTAAGGCTGTTAGCCAATGAGAAATTGAGTTTGTCAGAACTAGTGTTTTGATTGGATAACAGGTGTGTGGGTGTAAGAATGGATTGTTCTGCAAAGAAGTGAAAAGGTAACGTGGATTATTTCACAAGTCCACTAAAATTAAAAATAGCCACATGCCTATATTAAAGGCATGGGGTTATTTTTATTTTTAGCTATGAACCATGTGTACGCGATCCCATGCTTCTTTTTATTTAGGCCACAAGTGAATTTTGTTTTGTCAATTTTTTTTAATTTTTTTACGTAGTCCTCTACATATCGCGAATATCCTGGCCACCACGCTTGTAATTTTAACCTCACTTGTGTCGCTGTTATGCCACAATGTTACATCATTGTGTATACCTTTTAGTACTTCTCTTCTTAAACTTTATAGGGGTATTATAATATCTCCATTGCATATTATGCCTTTCTCTACAGTTAACTTATGTCTTGATTCATTGTAGGGTTTTTTTCTGCCATTGAACAATTGTTCCATGTGTTTCTTTTTATTCTGTCTGAAATTATACTTGACACTGGATCTTGTATGGTTTCCAAGACGATTTAGGGGTAACACGCCAGTTTCAACCCAGTGCAGTATTTTATCTTTTAAATTTTCAGACGTTTCTAATTTTTACTGTCGAAATTTAGTCTCGATAGCGCATTCACATGTGGAATAGTGCCCAAACTTACGTATGATCAAAGGCTATGTATTTTATAGCCCATCTTAAAATTCTAGAAGATGTGACATTTAGTAATTTCTTTTTGGGGTTAAATATAAACTCTAAAGATTTTTGATTTGACTTTAACAAAAATCTTTGTCCTAATAAAGAAATTCAAAGTCTTTCTGTGCTCTATACTATTGCTAACGCTTCTTTCTTAATATTTAAGTAGCTTCAGCTGACGTTAATTTTCTCGACCCGTACATTATTGGAATGACCTTCTTGCGATAAAATTGCTGCTACATGTTTACTTGCATCCGTAGTCAATGTCACTTCTTTTTTGGATCAAAATTTTTGCAATTGGTTTTTTATATTAGTGCCATTTTTAATCTTTCAAAAGCTATATTTTGCCTTTGAGTCCATTTAAATTCTGTATTCTTTTATCGTAATTCTGTAAATGGTTCTATTAAATCATTGTATCTAGGTAGATATTTGCTATAAAAATTGGTCAATCCTAAAAAGGATTCTAATTGTTTTTTTTTTAATTTTTTGGTGTAGATACTTCTGATGTTTTTATCAGTTTATTGTCCAGTGAAATTCCTTGTTTAGATATTTGGTATCCCAAATAAGATAAATTTGTCTCAATTTAACTCCCATTTATAGCTATTCATCGTCATACCAGCATTTTTAATTTGGCTTTTAAACTTGTTCAGTTTTCTTCTTTTTAATTCCTCTTCACTGTAAGCACCTATGGCTATATCGTCTTGATACAGGGTTATATTTTTTACCACTTCCGATAGAACTTTTTCAATTGCCTTTTGAAAAATATGTCAACTCCAAATGTAAAACGAAATAACTGAAAATCGCGGGGTCCAGATAAAACCCCACTACAACAGTATCAGGGCTGTACTTGCAGAAGGCGGATTTCTTAACGGCTATGCCTCCTTCTTCAATATTTTTTTAAAAGTATTATTAAATATGGGGGTCTAGATAAAACCCTACTACAACAATGCCAGAGCTGTACTTTCTGACCCCTACCCCAATATATTTAAATAGGTATTAACTAAAAGAAAACCATGATAAACTCCATTGCAATAATACTAGGGCCGTACTTTCTGGATTGAGGTGGGGTAGGTGCTAAGCCCACCCCTCCAATATTTTTAAATAAATATTTTAAAATAAGCATTATTTAATTACTATACTTGTCTTCAGGCAAATAAAATTGATCTAAGTTAAAGTTAAGTTTGTAGTGGACCGTGGCTGTAATGTTGTTGAGTAGAAGTAGAAGAAACGTGTGGGTTCAGATTTTCCTGCTAGCTGGTCCAACTGCATGAGAAAGTTGGACTTTTAATTAAGCCCAAAGAATGCAAAGAAAACAAACAAAACACAAGACCGATAATATATGTATACAAATATATATATTAATAACAGGTTACATAGAAACAGTTACAAAAGGACAAAGTGTGTGTGAATATTATATATGTGCGTTTGTGTGTGAGTGTATTGTGCTTAGCGTGTTCCCAGCATTTTGGGAAACGCTATCTCTGGTGAGCGTCCACATTTTTGAGGTGGTAAGGCTGGAAGCCTGAGGAAAAAGAGAGATTTACCTCAAGGTGTCGGCGCACTGGCCTGAGGGAAAAAGAGAACGATGCGAAGGGTCAGCGGTTATTTATAGCCAGCGAAGAGCGACCCCTGGTGAAAGGGTTACGAACTAAAGAAGGAGTTAACTCCGACAAGTTCTTGTATCTTCTTTTTCAAATATTATTATTTTGATGGAAAAAAAGTAGTAAATAAATTAAGTTTTAGATAGTTGTTTCTTTTTAAAGAAGCAAAAACTATATAGCTTCATTTCTATAAAAAAAAAAAAAAAAAAAATGGGGGCGGGGGTTTTGCCTCCAAAATGGCCCTAAAATCAATTTTCAATTGACTTTTATTTCATAGTTATCAAATTTTCCTACCTTGTCAAAATTACCGAATTTTCCGGGCACCATATATATATATATATATATATATATATATATATAGATAGATAGATAGATAGATAGATAGATAGATAGATAGATTTGGTAATCCGTATGGATAAAACCAAAGAGGATATAGAGCCAGAGAGAGCTCGATGTAATAACAGAGTAATATGAAAACGGAAACTTTAAAAGATCATGGTAATATTTTATTTCATTAAAACCGATACTATAATTAAATAATAAATCTATATATTGTTTTCATATATATATATATATAAATATATATAATTATTTATTTAAAAATTATAACATAAATATGTTATAAAATCACCACAAAAATAGCAACCTCGGTGTCTTATCAAGTGATGATGTTGAATGTAAAATAAATAAAACCACTTATTTTATATTCCACATCATCACTTGATAAGACACCGGAGGTGTTGAAACAAAATGGCTATTTTTGTAGTGATTTTATGACATATTTATGTTATAATTTTTAAATAAATAATTATATCTGCTCTACTCTGTATTGAGCACTCTTTTAAGAATAGTAATTGTTGGTTATTGGAATTTATTCCGTATACACCAATCCTATACTTGGGTATAAATTTATTTTTCACATAACAGAACAATTAGGAACATCTATAACAAAATGGAAAAAATAATAATCTGTGACAAAGTTGAGAAACACCAAAGAATTTAAATAAAAGAATATATGAACACAAAAGGGATCTTTTACAAAACAACACTCTCAGTACGGAATCGATTAATGAGCCTGAACATAATTTTAATTTCAAAAATGCTTAAAAGAGAAAGTAATTTACTAAAAAACGAAAGTAAGTGTTTTAATCGCTAGAGATCATCGACAGTATATTTACGTCCAGAGTCTTACAACATTTCACCTTTCTTGGCAGATTTTTTTTATTATCACAATGTGGGATATTTGGTAAATTTTCATTTTAACACCCGAGCGCTAATATCCCTTCAAATTTTTCCGAAATAGTCTTATTTCCGTGCAAGTGTATATGCTGAACTCAAATCAACAATTAGATATTGAAGAAACCTTTTTGGATGTTAACGACCCGAAAAAATTGGACTTTTTCCTGGTCTTTCGTCAGCCATTACCGGCTTATTGATAAGTAATTCAGTGCTATTATTTTGTTGGTGGACGTATACAATTTGGGCCTATTTACTTCCTTCACAGTAATTCCTTGTAGTTAACTTTCAAATTAGAGTTAGGTGTTTCTTTTTTTTTTTTTTTTTTTTATGCTTTTATATTTATATTTTATTTTTTTTAAGAAGAAAGTTAACTTTCAAATTAGAGTTAGGTGTTTTTTTTCTTTTGTTATTCTTTTATTTGTCGATGTTTACATATATTTGAAAGTTAACTTTCTTCTTAAATTAAGTAAAAAAAATCGCTTTACGGAAGCGCGTACTAATTTCTGAAAGAAAATAGTTCAGCAGTGAATGACGCTCTGGTGTTAAAATGAAAATTTACCGGATATTTAATAACTAAAATAAATAAAAGTGAGAAAAACAAAGAAAATGAAAACGACTCGACAACCCAGACACATTAAAAAAAAAAATGATTTTATAATGGGTTGATTAGTAGTCGGGTTGAAATGTGACTGCGTGTTTAGAAGATAATCAACATCGATACATAATATTTACATCAAGGAAAAAAGAACAATGAGAACCAATTTTGTTTAACGAAGAAATATATATATATTAAACTCAACAAATAATACAAGTAGTTGTAATATAAGTGAAAAAAAGTAGCTTATTTATATTTATACTACCTAGGGAGGCTCCCAGCAGAGACGCTAGGGTACATTTTTGAATATACATGAAAAATATCTGATTGGACGGAAAATGGACCAATCAGTGATTTTGTAGCAAAGCATGTTTTGAACAAAGTGTAGGAACAAATTTACTATGGTGAAATGCGATAGATAAATTGTCCTGTCGTTTTTAAGTATATATTTACTGACCAATTAGAATTGGAGAAAATGTAGGCGTGGCACTACAATTTCACCGTCCCCTCTTCTTCATGCACATCAACGTAAACATCACTTTTTTTTTTAGTTTAGTCCGATAAAGTCCTAATTGATGAATTTTTTCTACTTTAACATAGACTCTCTTAGAATTGTTCTTGAAAAATGTATATCGTTTTTGTCCCCATAACTACGACTAATTCCCAATTTTTCAACACCAACTTTGATTCTTAATTTTAATTTGTTAAAATGTATCTTTTTACTATTAGCTTCCACTTTAATTTTTAAAAATGTTCAGTTTCATTATGTTTTATAATAAAATCATATTTAAATAACCTAATATTTAAGCAAAAAACTTGTATTTTTCAATTAAAACAATGTGCTCGGCTTTTGAAAGTCATTAAACAGGGGAAGATAATTTAATTTAGTTAAAACATGTTTACCGCTCTTGAAATTTATATAATCATTTTCAGGTTCAACAAGGTTTCATAATGTCAGAACAGGACCAGCTCGTAACCCCTAATACCTCGCAAACCTGATTGGGGGCCCCGGGTAGCGCTTTGTGATCCTCGCTATTTTATCAACATTTGATTTTTTTCTACGTACATTTATATACGTTACAAATTATTGAACCAAGTACAACTAAAGAAAAAATTTTGATTTTGATGTCATTTTGGGTTTTTTTTCGTTCAAATCCGTGATTTTTTTTTTTTACAACGACAGCCATCGGCATTGTTCTTTGATGTAATACTGTTTCAAAAAGATACAAGGAACCTTGAAAATGCAAGCTCCACCTAACCACTAGATGAAAATAGCACTTACAATTTCGGAATAAAGACCGCATCTTTTTTTTGGTTAGGACATTAAAAAAGAAAAAAGGCCCACCACAAGGAAAAATACATTACATGAAAAAATAATTTTTAATATTTTTATTATAAAAATTTTATTTTTTAATTTTCTATAATTATTAATATTGTTTTTTATTTTTATTATCAGATAATGATGATTATCGCGTGAATATTGAATTTTTATAAATAAAGGTTACCTCTTAAATACAGTTTTTGTTTAACTTTTGAATCAGGATTGCTTATTTTTGAGTAAGGATTCATTAAAGAAACGTTTTGGAATTCAAACGATAAATCATAAATATAAAACTGATATTTTCTTTTTATTACAGCCGAAATATGTTCTTAAATAAGCGTTTGTAAAAAATCCTAAATAAGTAAAAATTGGTACCTACACAGAAACATGATACCTAAGGTTTAAAATGAAAAATCTTTTTGATGCTTTTCAAGCTAGATTAAAAATTTAATATTCCAATAAGCAAAATATTTCTTTAAAACACTTCTAAAAAAAAAAAAATTTTAATAGAAATTTCATATATTTTTTTTTACAGTTGTTGCATCAAAGTTAAGAAAAATTCTAATAAATATACTTTGTGAAAAAAATTAAAACTAAAAATTCAAGTACAATAAAAAAATAACTAAAAAATTGGTTAACAACAAAACTGGTAAATAAATTCTTTTTGAAGTCCACATTTGTCCCTACAATATAAAACCCAATTTTTATGGGTTTCAACTGGAAAAGCTTTAGACCAAAGTTTTCACACCTATGTGAGAAGTTCATACTTTGGCACCAGTCCTTTGATTTTGATTTCTCATGGCTGTCTTTTTTTTTTTTTTTACATAGAAGTCAGAAAAAAAAGGGTTAAAGATATTGTCGATACTTGCCTACACCAGGGGTCGGCAATCTATGGCACGCTTGCCACACGGTTTTCAATGGCACGCAGCCGCAAATGGCATCACGAAGTCCGAACCAATAACTACTACAACGCAAAGAAGATATTTAGCTGTTTCAATTTTAATATAAAGTATATATTACTATAAAATATATTGTAGGACAGGTATATTGACCTTGACTTGTATAAAAATACGTATGCTGTTGGCACACTGAATGATTTTAGTTGGCGAATAGTAAGCAAAAGGTTGCCGACACCTGGCCTACACAATATCCTAGCAACAGACACCAATATCTTTAAACATCCTCATTGGTTTATTTAGATTTTTTGTATGTGTACATGCCGATTAGGTTATTGTACATAAATTAAGTTGTAGCGGTTGTATTACCATTGTTGTTGTGAATGTCGAACGACGAACGTCGCGGTCACCATTATTGTAGTGACGGTGTTATCAATATTTAACTTTGGCTAGGAAAGGTGAGATTAAGGACAATGCGTGAACGCAATGCAATTTATAGCACATAAAATACAAAACTGAACGGAATGATTTCAAAACAACAATTAAATTTATTAATGTCTGATGTACATGCATGCGAACTGAAAAGGTAGGACAGAGTCGTGTCCCTTTGATTAGGTATTAATTAGTTGTACCGGAGTTCATATTAAGAAGAAGTAATATTAAACTTGTAATTTAGAAGAATAAAATTTGGAATTGTGAGTTGTGAGTTGTAAAGTTGGTAAAAGTTAAGAAGTGATTTCAGAGTTTGTGAATGTTGGTAATTGTCTTTAACGTCTGGCCAGCAATGACTAAGACGGGAGTTCTTGAAGGTTACATCTTAGCACTTGGTAGCAAGGAAATGAGACGTACGAGAGAGATGAATGAAAAGAAAAACTACTCGAGGGAGTTTACACGTGTTGGGTTTATATAATGGTCGTGTACCATGTGGTAGGATCCCAGCATATGAGCGGGAAAACAGATTGGTCGCGTGCAGGCGGTTTGATTGGTCGGAACTGACCAATCAACAAGCTAGATTGAAGGTTATTGACCAATGAATACTTGTTATATTTGTATTACCAGATAGGAAGAGTGCATTTCCTAAAAAGAGGTAAGGCTGGTTTGTTGTGGAAGATCCCACAAGGTCACAATAAAATTTGTATTTTATATGAAAATTGAGATTTAGTAGAGTGGGGACTCGTATCATAAATTGGGGGTGCGCACAAGGCTCTTGCACCGGCCCTGTGTCAGATTATAAATAAAATCCATTAAATTTACACTGGAATTGACATTTAAGAGATTGTGGAGGAAGCTATAAAGCTTGCGTTTCGCGACACACTATGGAGTTGTGATCAGCAAGCAAACTCTCACAAACCATCACGAGTCAATGTCTCCACATAGAGTCTTGACATTATCATCATCAGTCTCATGACTGGATGTTGCCAGAGGGTTGCTAGGCAACTAATCACTTGACCTACGTATGTTTGAGTCGCGTGCCATTGTCTGAGTCTCTGTGAATGATCACTTAATGACGCTGTCAACCCATCCCCCCACACTATGTCTACTACTTTTTCTTTTGCCTAAAGTGGTAACTTGTAGGACGGCAGTGGAAATGTTTGTGGCTTTTACAACGTGGCTGTGGCGGTATTGACAGCCTAACTCAACCCGTACATTTTTTACGAATGTGTAAAGCAAACACAAAAGCAACAAGAGAAACAAGATAGAACACAAAACAGTTTTCTAATAATAATAAGATTAATATTTAATTTGTATAATGATGTACAACGCATAGAGGTTATTATTTTTCTTGGTGTTATGTCCCTTTGACAGAATTAAAGTTTTACTAATGAAATATTTTTTTATCTGAGCTCATAAAAGTTGAATGAACTTGCTTCTCAAATGTTCACTGTGAGAGAGTTGAAAGAATTCTGTAAAGCTGAGAATATGTTGAGTAAACTTTTAGCTTTAGAAGAGTTGGAGGAATGAATGTCCCGTAATATTTGTAATTAAGATTGCATTGCTTGTAGTTGAATATTATTCGTAATGTTCGTAAATAAAGTTTGAAAAGTTTCGTACGCACGCGTATGTGAATGTTTTCATAGCGTCCGCCAGCAAGGGGTCGAGACGCGATCTCTTTTTTACAACTACATTTTAGTAGCGAGAGAAATCAAAGAGGAAGAACGAACTCGTGTCTAGTATTGATAATCAACTTAATCACGTGGCAGACTCATTGGCTGTCTGATTTTTTATTCCAAGTCATTATCCATTACACTACCCACACATCCATGCTTACAATACTTGGCATTCCCAAGAGGTCACCCATACATTGCTTAACTTTAGTGATCATATGAGAATCGGTGTTTCAATGCATTCTCGTTGTAAGCCTGGTGGTGTAGGAGTAGTAATATCATGTGCCGTCAATTATTAGAAAGTTTGAATATTAAGATGAAATGAAACGGCGTATTGAGATTCAATAAAGCAAGGATCTAGAATTCAAAGGGGCCAATGAACCGTTTAATCCATGTAAAAAATATCTAATCCGAAATAATTAATCTGATATGGTATTGATTATCAAAATGGCTAAGGGAAGTAACTACTCATAAATTTAATAAATTAAATTGATTTACCTCCCTTCTCAGTATAGAACGTGACATGAAAGATATAAATAAATAGAAAAACAATGGTAAATATACTGTTGATTATCATTTGGGGTGTGGTCGTAGTGACTGTCTGAAGTAAAATTATAGCCAAGGGGAAGCTTCAGCTTTGCTTCTGACATACAGGGTGACATTTTGAACTATTTTAGTGGGGGGAACGAGAATTGCGTTTTATGTCGGCAGGCATGGTACATATTTTTTTTTTATTTCCGGAGTTGAGCACAGATTAAGTCGGTAGACCATTGTTACTGTAGTGTAATGGGTTCAAGCCTTGCTTTTTGTGCAATATTTGTGGCTTTCAGCTTCAGATTCAATACTGTTCCAAAATTAATTGACAAATTAAAACAAAAGATTTACTTGAAATAAAAACATTTTATTTTTTTTTTATTTATTTGAAAGACAGCCTTGTAGAAGAGAACTAATTTTACATAGATCCTTTGGAATCCAGAAGATAAAAGATGGCAGCAGCAGATGCATTTATGGATTTGAGAAAAAAAAACAAAAAAAAAAAAACAATAAGGCAGCTTGATTTTTTTTTTTTTTTTTTTTAAATACAAGTAATTTGGGCAAGGAATCTTGTCCATAAAACCAAAGTGTGAAAGAGTCCCTCAGAATGCAACTGAACTCATAGTCTGAAAAGTTACCAGAAGTGATAAAAATATTTAAGAGGGGAAAAAAAATAAAAGAAACGAAAAAGGAGAAAAAGTGAAAAAAAGAAAAAGAAAAGAAAAAAAGGGAGAAAAGAAAAGAAAAAGAAAAAAGAAAAGAGAAGTTTTTGTTACACACACAGGCATTGAAGAGTAAAAGATCTGTTACAAGAACTTTTATCTCCTTTTTGTTTTGGAGGGAGAGATATGAATGAGACATGATAAAAATTGTGAAAGACATTTTTAATGATGTTATTAATAAAGTAATTCAAATATTTTTTTTTAAATATTCCCTTAATTTCAGATAATGTATAAAAACAATAAGTAAATTTCAGAAATTCATAAAATAAAAATAAAAAAAATCACTCTTTGAAAACACTTATCAAGTTTCCAATCCAAATTAAGCTATCCTTTGAGAAATAGACTTATCAGGCATTGACAAAAAGAAAAAACAACTCAGAAAAACAAACTAGTTTACCTCTGATAATCAACATTGATTTACATGGTATAAACTTGTGTTTGCTTTAACATACCACTACACCCCATTACTGCAGAACAAAAAAAAATTGTTCAATGGTACGTTGAATGTTAATATAACTTTCACATTCCCTATTTGATCTGGTTTAATATAGTTTCTTTTTGTGCATTTATTAGAAATTTATGATAATCTAACATTTGGAGAACAAGGCAGTGATAAATGGACCCAAATATGGTAAATGTCAAATCATTCCAAGCTGAATTTGTTTTAGATTACATCACAATGACCAAATTGGAAATTCCAACTGAATAAGTATTTTAATGTCAGCATCAACGTCCAGAGAACCAGAAAGTTTATTCAGGATTATCTGAAAATTAAAAACACAATCCACTGCAAAAATAATCTTAAGCCTATTTCAAATAATCTTTTATTGGGTTGGAAACAAAGTTCCTGCACAACTTTGTAAGTTGTGCAGGAACTTTGTTTCTAACTAAATATACATCATGTTAGTTTCTTTTTTTTTCACTTTAACTACCCTTTCTCTATCCTGTCATCCATTCACATAAACTAAGTATATTATTGTTTCTCTCAGGTCACTCTTGCTTTCAATATGTCCTGTGAGTGTCAAATTCTCCAGGCTGTCCTTCCTCCAAATATAATAAATCAGATCATGCATTTGCACAATTTGTTATGATCGCATTAAGTGCAAATGTTTGGACTTTTCTACGCACACAAATATCAAGTACCCTCACTAGTCTTGTAAACTGCTTTGTGCTTAGCAAAATACTAAGTGGGAAGGAGAAGTAAGGGATGAGGATACCTTGAGTTTCATTGTGGCACAGCAGGACCCATCTGTGATTAGAAAACACTTGAAGTGGGCCCTAAATGTTTTTATCTGTGTTTAAAGATTTTATGACCAGCAGTAAAATCTATGAAGTAAGATCTTCAAAAACAGGTTACTCTCTTATATATATATTTCTTCTTGTCCTATATCCTGCCAGGGTTGTAGTAGCACTGTATGGTAGGTTACTCAAAAAGAAGCCTCCATTTGATCAAGCCACTAGTGAGTGCTGGCGTAAAATTTTTGCCAGTTCACTTGATTGTCCAACCATCTTTTTTTTATCATCCACTTCTTTCTCTCATATATATATATATATATATATAAGAAAAGAAAGAGAGAGATAAATAAAAACTTTTGGGATCAAGTGGCACTTGGCCAGAAATTAGAAAGTTCTACTTGAAGGCTTATATAAAATCAGAGTTAGAATTGAAAGTAGTTCTATGTGTGCCTGTTGGTAGGATACAGACAGTCCGTCAGAGAGAGTTATGGGACACTCAGAGGGGGGGGGTGCAAACTGGGCAATGATGTAGAACAAGAACATGGTAAAAGAGAGTTCTTGCTGGCTGAAGTGAAAAAGTTATCTATTAATCAGAAGTTGAACCAAATGTCACAAACACATCAACTATGCAAATAGTTCTCTAATTAAACAATATTTGGAAAACAGAGGCTTAGCATTTTTTATTTCTCTCTGTGGTGTTATTTTCAACTTTTGTTTCCTTGAAAATATACACCAGACATAACCCAGTTTTGTGCACACCAATATAAACTGGAATTGAAACACAATATGGGTTGTCCCGTCTGGTCAGTTAAAGACTAAGAGAGGTCCCCATCATATGTTTTATGTCACATCTCAAGTTTGCGAGCTAGAACATTTCTAGCAGACCCTCGTGTTATTAGGTATTTTGGGAAATAGTGTCCAATTTTAGAATAAAGCTTTTTATGTTCTATAATAGCTGCACAAAAATACATTACTGCTTCTTAATGATTAAAATGTCTTGTTAATTTTATATCAATCTCTTTCAAAATTTAACTTAAAAACATTATATACCCCTCATCTTCAACATGAAAAAAGAAGAGATGCATTTACTTTTTTTCATGAGTTCAAACTGTTGCCAACATTAACAGAGCATGGAATGAAGGATCCACTTGTGCTTAGAGAGTACAGTGCTGATTCCTGAAGTTCCATAGTGGGGATACGAGTCGAAGATGAAGGTGGTAGAGGACGTCCCTCTGCAATTGACCACCAATATTTGAAAATACTAGTTAAACAAAACCCATGTCAAAGTGTCAGAGAAATATCTCAAATAATGAGAGTCAGCATTTCAAAAATATTGGAATATCTTGATAATTTGACAAGGTGAGAAAACTTGATAAATGGGTTCCACAGAGTTTGGCGTCTTGAAGTGTGTTCAATGCTGCATCTGTGAAATTCAAATGATCCATTTTTTTGATTGAATTATGTTGTGATCAGAAATGGATCCTTCCCAATTGTAACCGACTGGCTCAATGGCTGGATTATAACAAAGCATACAAACACTTTCCAAAACCAAAATTACATCCATAGAAGATTAGGGTGACTGTCTGGTGGTCCGCCCAACATTGGTGTTATTCATTATAGCGTTCTGGAATCTGCTGCTGAAATTTTTTCCCAGAAACTGGATGAAATGCACATAGCAAAACGTGACTGGCAACGGTTAATTGATGAGATCCAATTCTGCTTCATGCTAATGCTTGGCTGCATGTTCCCAGGATGACTTCACAGAAGCAATGTCATTCTGACTTGGGATACAAGACTTTGCCACATTCACCATATTCCTTTGATTTCTTGTCCACTGACTACCACTTTTTCAAGCGACAATTTTTTTTAAGCCAAGACATTCCATAGTAAAAATGCAAAAACTGATTTCTTGGCATTCAAACCTTTTCAGTTTTATTGTAAAGGCAGAAATGTATAGATATTCAGGGTTCATTTTTTGACTGATTTAAACCCTGTTTAAATACATTAATTCAGGAATAAAAACTTTACTCTAAAATTGAACATTATTTTCCAAACAACATAATAGAAGCAAATGTGGAGGTCTTTGTAAACACCAGTGAGATGTGCATTCATGGTGACAGTAATTGCAGTCACAATTCAAGCCACTCTTTGTTATTTGTAATTAGAACACAAATATACATGATCAGGTCGTCAGGATTTTACTGTTATAATTTAAGTGATAAAAAGAAAGAAAAAGAGTAGATATGACATAACAGTATATCAACATTAATCAGATTTTTCTTTTAAAACGTATCTGACAAAATCATTCCCCACCAGTATGGTGAAGAATGACATTCAATATCTAGGGTAGGGATTCTCAAATAAGAGTCACTAGATTCTCAAGATAGGAATTTTAAGAAGCATAACTCAAAAAAATAAAAAAAAAAAAAGTGCTCTTTACAGAGTGTGAGTGTGTCTATATCTCAAATGACGTACCCAGCGCTGGATTTTCACCTGCCAAGGTCCTAAGCTAAATGAAATTTGAGGCACTTCACTAAAAAACATTTATATTATTTATTAATGACTAAGTAATTTCTAATGATTTAGTGTAAAAGAAAAACTAATATAAAATAAAAATATATTTTTAAAAAAATGAGGTCCCCCAAGTGTGTGTGGCACTAAGTTATAGCTTATTGGCAAGTTCAGTAGCCAAAGCACCAAGACACACAACTGATGATGAATACAAATTAATAGCTAAAGAACAAAGACACCAATATTCAGAGAACTTAAAACGATTACTTGGTTACTTATTTTAGTGTGTCATTGTACTTAGAATTATTACAATGTCATGCAAACAATAGTTAGTGCATTATTTAAATACAGGGTTCCCTACTAAAAAAAAAGAAAAAAAAAAAACAGGAAATTTGGTACAGTTTATTTAATTGCTGGAATTTTTGTTAGTTATTTGAAACAAAAACACAGATGTGGTGTTCAAGCTAAAGTACTCTGGCAAAATTTCTTGGCATTTTTTTTTCCCCATCCCCAAGTTGGATGTTCTTTCTTAAAGAGAACAATCATATTACATTGAAAATTTGATACATGTGGCATCCTGGAACAACAAATGGTTTTAAAAAAAATTTTTAGATAATTTTTTTTTAGTTCATTAATATAGGAAAATATATAGTTCATTTTTTTTACATCATATAGTAAATCTAAAATTTTTTTTTTTTTTTTTGTGGGGCACCCTGTAGATTAGCTGGAAATAATCAACAGTGCCTTTTTATAGCCATCTGTCACTTATTGCCAATTAAGACATTTTATATTTTTTGAACCTTTTATCAATTGAAGATAACTTTCATAAAAAAAATTTCATTTTGTTTTTCATCACAGACAAAAATGGCAGCAAATTTTTCTTAACTCAATTATTCATCAAATGAATGTCTGTCTGTTAAAGAGAAAAACAATTTTGGCAGAAGTGTTGTATGATATTGTATTGGATGGAAGGATTAGAGAAGTACAATACATTGGAGAAGGAGAAAATGTTATGCATGAGGGTCATTTGTCATGCAAGGAAAAACATGAAAAACCTATGTAGTATCATTTCAAGTTTTTGACATTTGATTTAATGCTTTCAACCCAGTTTTGAAAAACTCATTTAAGTAACACTGTTGTAGCATACCTACAGAAGATAATGTCTATGTCTCCATTCACATAAATACAGTGGTAAATACTGTATGTTGGTCTACAGTTGGAGATTCATCTCTAGCTGTGCTGGTCAAACTGCCTCCAGGCTCAAATATCTCACATTAAATCTGGCCTTGTGCCACATCTGACCACATGGAGCGGTTGGTAGATATCTTGCAGTTGACTACTTCTTCTATGCACCGCTGGCAAATTTTATGTGTTGTTCGTGTTCTAAGTATTATCATTCATTACCAAACTTTGTTAGATTATTTTATTCAGTAACCTTCCCTAGGTTACAACAAATCAATTTACACTTTTAGATAAATCATGAAATAAGTAATGAAGTAATCATTCTAAGTAACACAGCTAACCAAAATAAGTGCTGTGTAATTTGTGGTGTAACTCAAATGTCAACATGAGTTTCAAATCTAATCCCATTTGGAACCATTCGGTTATTGTAGTTTGAAAAGCATAGGTCACAAAATGTAGCTCAAGAAATATTGCTTTTTCCAGGTTTTTTTATTTTTAAGTTTAATTTATGATGGACCCTTTGGTTGGTTTTGATGTACAAGCATGTTCAACATTTAATGACTTACTTATGTTGTGCCATCAATGACTTTTGACAGACCAGCTCGAGACCTACACAACATTCTACATATAGGACATGGAGCAGCACCCCTTACGAAGGCTGCAGGAATGTCAGAGTCTTGTTCAATAATTGACCTTTCAAAAAAATGTAATGCCTTTTATGCATATCCTCCTGCACTTGATGCAAATATCCTTCCATAAAGGACAACAGCGAGATTGTAATAGAATTTAAGTTTATCCTTGGGGCGGGGGTCTCCTGCTTTCTGACAACCAGCATGCTCTACACAAGGATTTTTGTGTCTTTTTGTCACTCATGTACACATGTGACCAGCCCAGAGACTTATTTAACTGATATATTAAAACAAATTATAATTACTACTGTAAAATTAAAATGGTTAAGAAAAAAAAAAAAAAAAAATGATGGCAATTTAGAATACAGGTGGAGCTGGGGAAACCTGGGATCACAAGAGGAGGAATGAAACTTGTGAGTGAGAACCACTGTAAGAATTCTATTATTATTATTAATTAGTTTTATTCGATCTTATTGTTGCTTTTTAGATGAGGCATTTTCATTATTTTATTGTGACCATCAACAAAAACCAAAATAGATAGCACATGTAACGACAGAGGAAAATAATGATATAGTCAAAATGACTTTCCACACTACTTTAAACAAAATACTAGGAAGTAAACCCCCATTAATAGTGACAATAGTAGATTTGAGAAGCTTATTGTACTGAAAAACTGTTTTAAGAGAAATATTTTATAAATTTCAACCGACAGTAATTCTGTTCGGTTAATGTCATGTTTCCATATAAAGAAATGGCTTCCATTATAATTTTTACTAGCTTCAGTTTATTGTTGCTTTTTATTTTAGATGAAGCATTTTTACTATTATTATTTTATTACCAGTTTTATTCCATCTCATTATTGTTTTTAGATGAAATCCTTTCATCATTTCTACTGGATTTACTCCTTATTATTATATTTTTTTTATATGAAGCATTTTCATTATTACATAAAAATGTAATAAGGGGGGGGGAGAAAAAAAGTGTCTTTATTGTCATTCTTTTGTATGACAGTGAAGTCTAAAAAAAAAAACAAAAAAAACGGTATATCTTTGGACATTTCAATGCAAAATGATATAATTTTCAGAAGTGCTTTCATTATCAACTAATGATAAATGAAATGACTTCCAAATTGGGTTGCCATATTTGCAGCAAATATGTTAACTTTACAGTTTTAAAAATTTTGGTATGGTGTGTGTATGTATATATGTGTGTGCGTGTGTCAGATGTTCCTATAATTGTCATGTGAAAAATAAATTTATATACATTTTTCATATGAATATATAATTTATTTATGCTTCTAGTTTTACCAAAAATATTTAAAATCATTTTATATGTAAATAAATTTGCATATTTAAAACCGTTATTGATGGAAAAAAAAATGAAAAATAATTTAGAGAGAATAGACTATATATTTTTGATGATTCAACTATTTCAGATGAAGTATTGTAACTATTTACATTATTTGGACTGTTGTCTTCATCACCATATTCATGACATTTCAGCTATTGTACGCCCCAGACTACTTCAGACGATAGTTCTCTCTGCTGTTGCCAGGTACTGAACGCACATCTCTTTGGCTCAAGTCACTTTTGGATCAAAAATTCACTCACCAATATTCCCAAGGACATATGGCCCAGTGGATAAATCATTGGCTGATTGATCCAAAAGTTGGAACAAAAACTTGGAGAGTTGAGTTACCAAGAGGAATTAACTGAAAATGAGATGTCCAAAGGCATGGTATGTGGAATTAGAAGAATCTACCCGTGTGGACTAAAAGGGTTTGGTTCGAAATTCAAAAATATCTCCTGAAGCAGAGAGGAATGTATAACAGCTGAAATGTTATGAATACAGCAATAAAAATAAAGACAATAGTCCAAACAATGTAAATAGCATAAATTACTGATGATATATTCCATACATTGAACTAATATGAGAGAAAACTAAACATTTAAAAATTTTTTTTTCATTTTTGGTTCTCAGCTTACTCAGTAATTTTCCTACACTGTCTCAGTCAATCAGCAGTCTGTTGGTGTTTCAGTTGCGAACGGGTCACATTTATCATAGACCATGTTTGAGAATGTAATAGAAGCAGTATGTCATTTTTAACTATAAAGTAAATATATTGACTTTGTTTCGTTATTCATTATGTGTCTCATAAAATCTTGTGACAGCTCTGCTTTTATTTTCTTTTATTATTATATAAAAGTTCATCTAATATAAGGAATGAGAACCACTCAAGGCAGATGGTTGCTGTTAAAATTGTTATGATGAATGATGTGTGTGATATGAATGAAACAGAATGTAACAGAAAGTGAAGATGAGGATAAGAATAGCTAATGACTAACCCTCAACTTGAAGAACTTAAGATTGTAGTGTTCAGGAAAGCATTCACATGGGAGACTCTTCCACAAAGTTGTAGTTCTTTGAGGAAAAAGCTGTCTGGGTGGAAATTTTACCTTAAAATTGGGATACAGAAGAAATGAGATTGATTCAGTTTTAGAGACACAGCACTGCATGTCCGAGTTGTAAAAACCTGAAATGCGAAAACTAAGGAATGTAGCTCATCTGAACATTTACTATGGAAAGTGATAGAGTAAAGAGAAAATGTTTTCATTTATTTATTATTATTATTTTTTTTTTATAGGAGTGGGAGCAAAATAGCAACACATAAAAGGGGTACTTGAAAAGAGAATAACTGATAGTGGAAAAGGAGATTCACCAATTATCACAATAATTAAAGGCTACAACACAGACAAAGAGATGGAGGATGAAAAACACAAAGAAAATAAACATGTGAACTGTCAGAGGTCACCTGCATATTTGACATTCCTTTTTGTAGACAAGTGATACATCAGAAGAATTTTCAGAAAAAAAAAAAAAAAAAAAAAAAAAAAATATGAGGGAGGTCATAAATTTTGTTTAGAAGTGAAGGGGGGGGATTTCTTTATACACCCTCATATTCTGGGCACAGTAAAAAAGAATTTCAATATGTATTTTTTTGCTTGTACACAAAAAATAAAATTCAGATGAACACAAAAATGAAACTTCAAAATAAAATAAATAAAAAATAAAATAAAAATATCCCAAACTGGATATTTTTCATTGATTTATCAAACCAACAATACCATGGTCACATTGTATATACAGACTCTTCATATATAAAGATTGTTACAATTTAGCAGTATAGAAAGTTTGTATTGTGATTGTAGGTTTCTTTTGTTTAATCTTATAACAATAATTCATCTTCCTTAAAAATGTTTTTTGCAATGCCTGAATATAATTTTTATGTTCAGATCTGGATGGTAACTCTTGATAAAATTCCCTGAATTAATTTTGCAATTGCTAACCTGTCTCTTATAAGATTCTGCTTCACTAGCCTCAGACAGGTAAAGCTGGAGTCAACATGAGAGATTGACTATGCAATATGTTGTAACAGTAGCAACAGTATTGAATGTTTCAAGACTTCAGTTCAATTCATTAGCCAATGATTTACATTGATTTAATTTCAAAGTTCAAATATTTTTACAATTATAGACATTAATTTTTTTATCGCTGACAGGAAAAAAAAAAAAATCATTTGAAGTTAAATTAAAAAATTCTTTTAGTGAACAATTTTTAGGATATAATTCAATTACACAGACACACACACATATACATATATATATATATATATACATATATATATAAACTTTTTAGGGTATTGTAACCGAAGAATTTTTAACCTAATTTCTGATTCCAAAAATGATTTTGGGATTTTTTTGCTTAATACTTAATTTTCCATTCCTGGTACTAATAAAAAAAAAAAAAAAAAAAAAAAGATAAAAATATTTATTGGTTTTAAATTATCAGTAAAACTAAAATCTATAGACCATAGTGACACCTAAGTTAAGTATGATGTAAATTTATTTTACTTGCAAAAAAAAAAAAAAAAAAACTCAGTTCTCAAACTTTTCATAAAGTTTGCTAGTTTAAAGTTCATTTCAGTCCAAAATAAATTTTTTCTTTTTAATTTCTTTATAATCAAAATTATGTAATATAAACAAAAAAGGAATTCACCTTGTTGCTCTGCCGGGCTCTCTTAAAACAATTTTTTATTTTAATTTATATAAAAAAAAAAAAAAAAAAAAATAAATAAATAATAATAATAATAATGGAATTCCCATCAATGTCACATTTAATTTCTTCACATAAAAAAAATTGACTGTTTTACAAATCGTCCCCATGGTGAGTTAGTTAAATTACAATTTCTTTTATAACAGTTTTAAATAAAATCATTTTTTAGTCTTAATTATTGAAAAGATTTTTTGTTTATGTAGCATACTATGTAAACAAAAATAAAATCTTTTCAATAACAGTGACTTAAAAAAATAAACATTCTTTTTAAGAAACTTAAAAGTTTCAATGAAATTCATGTATTTCTTAAAATTTTATAGCTTTTGAAATGGATTTTCATCTTTGTTAATTTTTGAAGTAAATTAATTTCTATTAGAAGTTTCTTGAAAAAAACTTTTTCACACAAAAGTTTGTATTAAAAAAATATTAATTTCCATCAAAAATTTTATTTAATTTTATTTTACTAATATTTTTCTTTGGCATAATTGAACTTTCCTGGGTTAAATTATGATGTCATTTAAAATATTTTGAACTTTTTTTTCTCATTTATTCCACCTTGGAGTCAAATGTGATGCAAGTTTTATAAGTAGAAGTGAATAAAAACAAGTATTTTTATCCTATTTTTATCTTGAGTGATTAAGCTATAGCTTTTATCAAGTTTAACATGATTTGTTTTAATATTTTTAAAATAAAATTAGTAAATACATATAGAAATAAAGCATTAAGAGGTCATTTGATAAAAATCGCCTGAAGATACCATAAGGTTGAAACCAAGGTAGCTGATTTTTAAAGTGTGTGTGTGTGTGTATATATATATATATATATATATATATATATTATATATATACATATATAACAATATTATGGATGTTTATGTTTGAATGGAGATGGTGGAGCCCCTAATAAAATACAATATGAATTTTATGACTACTAAACACTCTCTTCCTTCACTCTAGACTTGGACAGCTGGTGTGGGAGTTAACATAAGAAATTGCTCATACAATAATTTATTTTGCATTAGAACAATGTTAGCAGAATATTCACATGTTTTTAAAAAATGTCTATCTAGAATACAAGGTATTCAACTACAAATATAAATTTCAACTTCCAAATAAGTCTTGTGTTTCAAAAGGATTGTTAATTGTTATGTTAATTATTTCTTGCATGCTTAGTTATGAGTTAAGTTTAATATTAGCACTTTACACAACATAAAAAAATATTTATATAAACTACAAATAGCTTCAACTTGCAACTAAACATGTGTAGGACAAAAAACTGGTTTCTCAAGTTAAATGACTGACAATTGTTTTTTAGCAGGAATCTTAGTTGCAAGTGGAAATTATTGGTTTTTTTTTTTATAGTTTTACCATAGCTTTATCAACTTAAAGATATCGACATAAAAACTGTTTATCACAAATATTTTATTTCATATATATATATATATATATATATATATATAATAATTATGACCATGGAATATTAATGTTTAAGCCTTTTTATTATATCCTTATTGTCTTGGACATTGAGTTCTACCTGGATTCTATCCTTTCGGAATTTTTATTCAAAAAATATACATGTATGTGTATGCACCTATGTATATATATATCTATATATTTTGCATATGTATGTATATATTTACCACTATATATATATATATATATATATATATATATATATATATATATATATAAGTTAAGATGTAAGATGCATAATAGATAGCAAAATAAAAGTGAAGATGAGAGAAAGTGGAAAATGATGCATTTCAGCAAGAGCACCTACTCTCTCTGGCTTCTTCAGGTTAAAATGAAAGAACAAAAAAACTGCATGAAAAGAAAAATGAATTGGGATCTCTGAGAATAAGTGGGGGACCATAAATCAAATTACCTTATCACATACATGGCCAAACTCCAGAGATTGTCTGCCTATTTGTTTTTTTTAGATATATCATACAATAGGAATTAAGTTTACATTATGTTAATGATCATTTTTACCTTGTAAATTGAAATAAAATTTACAAGGATTTTTTTAAAACCAGTCAATGGATGATAAATTATTGAAAAAATAATTCAATTAAAACATTGAGCACTTTGTATTGTATAAATCAGTTTCAATATTTAATATTTTATGTTGTATTAATAGGATTCACTTGGATTATATACCAACAGATTAATATATAATATATATATATATATATATATATATATATATATATATATATATATATATATATATATATATATATATATATATATATATATATATATGTATATATATATATATGTGTGTGTGTGTGTGTATATATATATATATATATATGCACGCCACACACACGAAAGAAGTTTGGGGTCTGCTGGACTTCAAATCAGCCCACCAAAACTAGAGTGTATTTTCTATATATATACTTGTATATAAGTGTATATACATACACAGAAAGGCATCTACATACATTAGAGCCTTTTATATATATATATATATATAATGCTGGTAATGGAGTGTGCTGCTTTTCCCTGATATTATGGGTTGCACTGC
>CAHIKZ030000038.1:525000-597500 GCA_903632075.3 Acanthosepion pharaonis
TGAGTACACTAATATACCTTAGATTTTGCATGGCAGTGTACACAGTGGATTAAAGGAAAAATGTTATTTTCCATGATAACAACGTTTCACACAGCAAGAATAACACACGGAAAACTTTTTGAACTGTTGGTCTGTTCTACTGTGTATATGTAGTCATTAATGAATGTGTTTATATATTTCTGAGATGAGGTATTATGTACATTATTTACATTATTCGGACTATTGTCCTCATCTTTGTTGCCATATTTATCACAACGTTTCGGCTGTTGTACGCTCTGGCCTTCTTCAGGTGGTTGGAATTTCGAACTGAACCCTTTATTTCGCTCACTGGGGTAGACTGTTCTAGTTCCACGTGCCATATTTGATGGATGTCAGTTATTAGTTATCTCCTGCTAATTTCCCTCTGAAAGTTCTCCACTGCCTTAACCGGGTATTGAACTCACACTCTTTGGGTCCTGTCACTGGATCTAACCAATGCCTTTATCCACTGTGCCATGTGTTTTTGAGGCCGAAACGTGATAAATATGGCAACAAAGATGAGGACAATAGTCCGAATGTAAATAATGTACATTAATGAATGTGTTTATATATTTGCTTAATTTTATCAGCAATATCACAGAATACAGTGTGGAGAAGCAAAAATAAAATAATAAAATTTTTTTTAAAAAAAGTAAAATTTCCCAGCAACCAAATGATGGCTTAGAACTAAAACTCATAAGCCTGAGGCCGTAATTCCAAGGGTCATGAATCAGTCTTGCAAATTTAATGCCAGAAAAATGTCAGGGATGTAAGAAAAAAGGGTCAAAAATCGGCATCACAACTTGCAACACACAACTATCTTCTTCACCCACAAAGAGCCAAGCAAGATCCTGTGGTCCAAAATAGCAATCTTTAATTGGGATAAAAAAGGTTGTGAAGGCTTTAGGCAGGCTTCTCTCGATATGCCTTGAATTTGGAGCTTACTTTTGGCAACACAATGTCTAGCTCAGGGCAATAAAATTTTTAAACTCTGTTAGACTGTTCTACTGTATCCATGCATATTCACTTACCCTTGCACCAATTGATTAAATTTTTATCATCACTGCAAAATGCTTTGATAGAGAAAAACTTTCTCTAATCAAAACTAGACTCAAAAGTTTTTGAAAAACTTTTTCATATCAAAACCCGCAGAATTTTACTCAAAAGTTATCAAAAAGCTACTGGATAAGTTGCAACAAATCATTGTAAATAACGGTGAATGTAAAATTGAATAAAATGACATTGTACTTTATTTTTTAAAGAATAAAGTTGATGAACAAAAACGGAAATTATTTATGACTCAATCTTGAATAAGGTTAACATTGGGGTAATTTGCTTTTTAAGCCCTGTACTAAATATGTAATAAAAATTTGCTGAATAGTTATATTTAGGTGTAAATTTACATGCTTAATTCGAAAATAACAAAGAAATTTTGATAAAATCTGTTTAGGAGTTATCAACTCATTTGCATTATGGCATGGCAGCCATTACTGGCATTGTTTGCATACATTCATTGCTGATTAGATTACATTGTTAACAGCCTTTTTATAGATCTTACTTGATTCAATTACTGTGCAACTGAGGACTCATTGCATGCACAATAATCAAGATTGTTATACAGCAAATACATACAAACAATCCCAGTAATGGCTGCTGTGACACAAATGAGTCCGAACTTCTATTGTCAATAACTCCAAAACGGTAGATTTTATCAAAATTTCCTTGTTATTTTCGAATTAAGCATATACATTTACACCTAAATAATAAGTATTTGGCAAATTTTCATTACATATTTAGCCCGGGACTTAAAAAGCAAATTACCTTAACGTTGTTGCGTTCAAGTAATAAACAATATTTACTTGAGATGTGAACAATGGCAAAAGGAAACATTTCTTATTGCCTTCAAGAGATTCTCCCAGACATCGCCTTCAATTTTCCAATTCTTTCTCCGAGCAAAATAAATATTCTTTTTTGAATGAACCAAAGATGATTTCAACAAATAAAAAAAAAAAAAAAAAAAATTAAAATTTAAAAAAGCAGTAGGAATTTATCATCCCCACCCTCTTCAAAAAAAAAAATAAAAAAAATCAACCCATTCTTATATCTGCCCCATATATGTTCCCCACCATTGAAATTTAAATGCTGTTATTTTTACATTTATCTGAAATAATATTAACATTGTCCTAAGGGCTTTTTTTTTTTATCAGAAACCCTTAGGAAGAAATTAGAAGCTTTGGATAACAAGGTACATATGCTGAGTTGTCCAGTACTTGTTTTATACTTCTAAAATCTCATTCTGATCAGCAACATTTGTCATGATTGGTATGTTACTAGTGGGATTAATGATACTACATTCTAAGTCATCAGGATAGTCATCAAATCTGAAAAGAAAAAGAAAAAGATTTTTAAGTATTAAAAAGTTGGTAAATTTCACCAAATGAAAGAAAGTATTCAACAATGTTTCTACATATAACAGTGCAGACATTTATTCCTGTCTACTAATCGGGATTGGCACATACTACCCCTGAACCCTGTGACTGTTGGGACAAGCCTGATTGGGGGCCCCCAGGCAGTGATTTTTGATTCCAGTTTGCTTTTTTTTCTACCTACATTTATATACGTTACAAATTAAACTAAGCGCAACTGACAGGATCAAAATTTTTTATGGATTTTGATTTTAATCTGGGTCAATTTTTTTTCGTCCAAATCCACAAATTTTTTTTTTGCTCATGCTAAGTTTTGAAGAAAAAAAAAAAAAAAACCATAAAAGTCACTATTTTTTTTAATCTATGTTTCAATGGTATAAATAAAAGTGACTTTTATGTAGTGTTTTTTTTCTTCTTTTTTCTTGTGTCAAAATTATTGAACTTTTTAGCAAAAACAAAAAAAAATTCTCAAGTTGAGGGTTACAGTAAAAGGTAGTTTATGCAGATAAAAGGTATTGGCTAACTCTAGACTTGAACAGGTTAAGATTGTAGCGATCGAGGAAACATCTTCTTGGAAGTTGGTTCCATAGAGCAGTGGTTTGGGAGAAGAAACTGTTCAAGTGAAACTTACTTCATGCCAATGGGATATGGAGGGAATGAGGGTAGTTTGCAACAATGTAAATGGCATACTGGATCCTAGCTGTGAAAGTTAGAAATGGTGGTACCAAGAAATGCAGTTTGAGCACTTTCCATGAAAGTAGCGATAGAGCAGTGAGACTTGCTACATCCTGCCTATGAGAGTGATGTTAGAGGGTGGAAAATAATTTATCACCTACAAGTACAGTGATACTTAAGTCGTTTTGAGTTAAGTCATTTTCAAAGATATGTTGTTCTTTCTTAAATATTTTATGTAAAAATAAAACTTGCCTTAGATCGTTTTACTCAAGTTTACGTTGACCATTAAAAATATTGAAAATGTTAAAACTCTAACAATACAATAAATACATATGAAATTATATTCAAATAAATTTCAAAATATTATATATATATATATATATATATATATATATATATATATAATAATACTCGTTTGCAAAAACCTTGGATAGCACAACTCGTAGATATGCCAAAACAAATCAGTACCACCCAAAAAAAAAAAAAGAAAGAAAGAAAGAAAAAAAACATAACAAAGGCGAAACAAATTGTTCAGTGCCAAGTCTTTAATCCAAAAAAAACCCCAAGTGAGTAGTCAAACTAAACGTAGAGTGCTCAATACATTAAGTAGAACAGGAATAAATAAAATAAATCCTAAAGAGCCAGGAAAACCTACCTAGGTTTCACCTAAATGGATCTTCAGGGTGAACTGGCTCTTTAGGATTTGTTATATAATTATTTTTTAAAAATATGATTCCATTGCAACATAAGAGTTCTCATGTCATGTTTCAAAAACAGAAGCTAAAAACTTCAATTTAATTATAGAAATTAAATTGAATAAAAGTACCCAGCTCCGTTTCATTTGCTTAAGGAGGAAACAGAGCTGGGTACTTTAATTCAACTTAATTTCTATAATTAAATTGAAGTTTTTAGCTTCTGCTTATGAAACATGAGAACTCTTATGTAGCAATGGAATCATATTTTTAAAATAATAATTATAATGTACTACTTGTGTTTTAAAAATAAAACCAAAAATCCTAAAGAACTTTGGATTATTAACCTAACAGTTCTTTCCTATTTTTCTATATGTGTGTGTGTGTGTGTGTGTGTGCAAATATATTTGCGCACACACACAAATATTATATATATATATATATATATATATATATATCATAGAATCATTAAAAGCAAAACAATTAGTATAATAAAGTATGCTCAGCAGATGTTTATATTTCAAATTCCTGCTGACAGGTGGCACTCTTGGTCTTTTTCTGCTCCAACACCGATTTTGAATTCAGACTAGTTTACATCTATGCTCTGCCATTGACATTGTTTCAGTTACATTTCAGTTGTGATTTAGAATACATTTTTGCCAATGGCTCTGAAGTCCCAGTGCAAGTGCTAATGCTAAGTGTAAAGCTATATCACTGGGGGATAAAACCAACTTCAAATAGATTCAAATCAAGCTTTTGACCTATTGCTTTTACCAATTCCTCATTCAGCCTTCTTAACATCAATATACTTCCTGACTGCTACACTTTATCTCAACAGCTGACAGGTCAGGACTTCACCCCATGCAAAGCAATAAAGACACAGGGGTTAATGAATGTGAAAGAATATAAGAAAAGGGAAAACATTAAAGCAAGAACAAAAAACAAAAGATAACAATTGACATTGCATTTAAATTTTTGAAGATCAAACTTGACTGGAAAGCAAGAAGCTGAAAGAGAGTTCCACAAACGATAAGTATGAGAAAAGAAACTGTTAGCATAGAACTTCTGCTTACATCTAAGCATTTGAACTGTAAAATGATGAGACCTAGCTGCCAATCTAGTACTGCGCTTAAATTCATCAAATATCTATTCTACTATAGAGGAAAGTGCATCAGAACAATTACAAGAACTTACATTGAATCCGTTAAGAGGGAAAAAAGGGGGGGGATTTTTAATGCTATCAGTTGTAAGTCCCAATTAAATCTTCCTTTTTTTTTTCATCAAAAGAATATTTTGAGCAAGCCTTTATATTCTTTTATTTCCAATTTAAATTTAATTGTAAGCAAATAAATTCTCTCTGTTCAATTTCCCAGAGTAAGAATCCTTTTCTTGTATGCCTAATAATATTCTAAATATTTTATGTAAGTTCCAATAGGTTTAATTCAATTTAATAAAGTAAACTCTTTTATATGATAGATATAAACTTACCTGTCATACGTGTCATTTTCTTCCGGTGTTTCTGAAACTTGATCTTGCCAAGATTTCCATGTTTTTATTAGATATAAAATAAAACTTATAACAAGCATCACACCTGAAAATAAAACCAAAAAAACAAAATAGTAAAAACAAAAAAACAAAAACATAAAAAGTAAAAGCAAAGTAAAAACAAAAAAGCAAAGTAAAAACAAAAAAGCAAAAAAAACAAAAAAGTAAAAAAAAACAAAAAAGTAAAAAAAAACAAAAAAGTAAAAAAAAACAAAAAAGTAAAAAAAAACAAAAAAGTAAAAAAAACAAAAAAAAAACAAATAGTAAAAAAAAACAAAAAAGTAAAAAAAACAAAAAAAAAAACAAATAGTAAAAAAAAAAAAACATAGTAAAAAAAAGTGCATTTTATTCAGTTACTAAAAATAAAAAGTAAAATAATAGTAAATACAGTGAGCGATGGATAAATTGTCGTCAAAATTATGCAAAAAAAAAAAAAAATAAGTGACATCTCATTTTAACATATATTTACCAAAATTACACAAAAATATCCTGAAATACTAAAGAATAAATTTATTCAATAAAATTCACCATTGCCTTCAACCATGGCCTCCAGACAAGTTCAGAATCTCCAACTCTTCTGGGTGGTTTCCTTGTTTAAGTTGGTGAATGCTGCCTTCAGTTCATCTTTGATTTTACAAGGAGTTTTGTTGGTCTCTCACTCAACTGTGCCCCACACATAATAATCAAAGGAGTTTCAGTCTGGGGAGTTAGGTGGTCAGGTGTAAAGGGTGATGTAGTTGCAGAAAATATCTGACAGTCAGGACTGAGTCCTCGTGCTCGTGTGGCAAGATGCAGTGTCCTGCTGCCAGTCATAGAGTCTTCCAGCAACCACCCTCATGACCCAGGACAGCACTACCTAATTGAGGCACTTGATGTAGGCCTTTGTGTTGAGTCTGAGGCTCTCAATAACAAATTCAGGAGTTCTTTTCTTATCAGAACAATCAGAGTATGTTTTCCGAGCAGTTGTAATCACCATTATACTCATCCAAATCTTTCAAAATCCTCTGCACTGTCCTAAGAATGGCACCCAAACATTTGGAGTTTCTGACACAAATGCCAAGCAGTACAGCATACCATCTCCAAATTTATGGCAGAGTGAATTACATCATGGTGTTCCTTTTTCTCACAGATGGTGCCCAACTGACCCTACTATACTGTGCAATAGACGAAAAAAAAAAAAATGTACATGCTCAAAATTAAAAATATAAAATGTCAACAATTTACCCATCACACCCTGTAAATAAAAAATAAAATAAAAAGTAAAATAAAAAAGACCTAAAATGACTAAATTCATTAAAAAATATTTTTACTCAGAGAAAATTCACCAACTTTTTATTTGTTTTTCCCTCAAATAGATGAAAAACTAATTTTTCATTAATTATAATTGTAGAATTGAATTGTTTTAAAGTTAATACTTAACTTAATTAGTAACAAATCAACCATTATGTCATATTTGATGATAATTAAAATCTTAAAAGTGTGAAGAACTTGCATTCTGATATGTTGACAAATGATATTTCAAAACTAATATATTTAATGACATAAAATGCAAAAACAATTGTAAATATTTATATGTATCTTGCTTATATTTATTGACACCCCCCCCACTCAAAGGGGACGGAAATATGCATGCACTCATTCATTCAATTGTTTGGAGGAGGAGGGGGAGGTGTCCAGTAGGGTGGGAATGACTGCTCCAAATTTATAGACGAATCCTACAGATGAAGGTTGGGATTTTTTCTAATCAATATAAAGTCTCATCTGCATATTTTTGTTCCTTCTTGCCTTGAAGCCAAAATGCTATAACTCCTGCCATTCAACCTATAGCAGGGAGAGAAGAGATGGATATTTGTGTGCAAGTGAATCTAATGAACTTGACTGGAATTCAAACTCAGGTTTCTGAGTTCTCACTTACACACACACATACACATATATATATATATATATATATATATATATATATATATATATATATATGCATGCACTAAATTAGAAACTTTTTTCATATACAACTACGGGGGAAAAGTTAAGAGGCTATATGAGTGTTATACAGTAGTTTCACAGTGGAGGCTTGTATTTCACTAAGTCGGTCCTAAAAAGGTTCGACGTACAAAATGTTAGGAACTTGTTATAATAGTTAATGACGCAGCAATCTAGTTGTGGTGGCTGATACTTTAATGTCTGACATCGACTGACTCACCCACTCACTGGTGACTGCTACTACTACTACTTATTATAGGTGGGAGAGTCCATTAACTATAGAATAGGTGTGTTCCAGTATAACAATGAGTTACACAACTTGATAAATAGATACATGCTGATTTTCTGCTGTTAAGTATTTTGAAAAAAATGCAAGAAAGAAACATGTATAATAAAAATAAACTTATTTTGAAAGACTACACTAATTTTAAGCTATTTCTGAATGAATGACTCCTGCTGGTTAGCCTTCTTAGATGAAGCATTGTCAATTATTATTCATTTTCCACTAGTATTTCTTTCATCTTCATTTCTCTTGCTTTTTTTATTGCAACTCCCGTCGATAAGAAGTAGAAGCAGAGAATATAGCTATATGGCTAAATTTGAATGACTCCTGCTGGTTAGCATTTTTAGATGAAGCATTGTCAATTATTATTCATTTTTGACTAGTATTTCTTTCATCTTCATTTCTCTTGCTTTTTTATTGCAACTGCCATCCATAAGAAGTAGAAGTAGAGAATATAACTATATGGCTAAATTTGAATGATTCCTGCTGGTTAGCCTTCTTAGATGAAGTATTGTCAATTACTTTTGCTGATTACAAGTCAGTTCTCTTTCTATAATCATAAAAAGTATATTTATGACAAAGTTGGCATCATAACAATTACTTTATTTCTAAACAATAAAATTAATAAAAAAATACTTTCAATATCTGTCTATATTTCTGAAATGTGGTATTTTAATTATTTACACTATTTACATTGTTCAAACTTTTGTTGTCATCTTCGTTGCCTTTGTATCACATCTTTGTATGCTCCAGCTTTCTTCAGGTAATTGAAATTTCAAAGGTAACCCTTTATTTAGTCCACTAAAGCAAATTGCTCTAGTTCCACATGCCATGACGCTTCTGGATGCCTCAATATCAGTTATCTCTTGAGTTAAAGGGAGATAACTGATACTGAGACAGACATCTGGAAGTGGTATGGCACATGGAACCAGCATAATTTACCCTGGTGGACAAAATAATGGGTTTAGTTTGAAATTACAATCACCTAAAGAAGGCTGGAGCATACAATGGCTGAATATGGCTACAATGAGAACAGTCTGAACTATGTAAATAGTGTAAAATTATTTTCATGTTTATTTTGTTTGAGGTCACATTTCTTTGTATGCCCTTGTCAACAGAGTGGGAAGTGATGGATTCAAAGCTCTGTCAAATTATATATTATTTGTAATAAAATAGTTTTAAAATACCAAGATGAAGAGGATTAACTTTGAGCTAAATTATATCTACTTTTCTCATTGAATTTCTTAAGCAGACTCCAGCAGGAAACTACCACAAACCCAAACTAAAAATGTTTGCTCCCAGTAGGACAATGTGATTTGAGATAGGCCTCCTGGGCAAGTTGCATTATGACTTGGCCTTTAGTAAAGAACAGCATAAACAGGACCCACCTTCTAAAATGATAATGAATCAATATTTTTTGAATCTGACAAATGTCATGGCCTAAGGAAGTTCTAAAGAACGCTTCTCTATAAAAAATTTTCCTATTTTTTCTTTTTATACGTGAGCCAGTCTATTCAAGTAGTGTCGGAAATACTTCCTCATGCTAATTAATAATCATTAACTCCATCAATAAAGAAAGAGGTTATGTATTTTCCCATATTTGTGTTTGATGTGTTTCTGATGATTAATTATTACAAGTTTTTGTCTTAGCAGAGACTGGGATCTCTCAATATATATTGCAAAGATTCACCAGACTGTGTCATCTTGATTGTTCAGTTTTTAGTGACAAGGTGTTGACAAAAATATGCATGCCAAGTGTCTGCAAGGTCAAATGTTAAGTTTTTTTTGTTTTTTTTTTAAACTGAATAGAAAAGGGTTTTGGAATCAATAAGAACATACCTGATACAATGCCTAGTGGTAATTCATATGGATTTATAAAACAGGGACATGAAAAGGCTGCATACAAAAGTGCTTTTTTCCAGTCATCAAGCCACAAGACCTTTTCCCAAAATTTCATAAAAGAAGAGTCTTCACTAAAAGAAAAAGGAAGGAATAAAAATACCATATCAACAAAGAAAGAACAATTCTTGAGGTCATTTTTTTTATCTCAAATCTATTTCCAGACATTATGATAAAGACTTATCTGTTTGATTAATTTTTTTTTTTTTTAAACAGTTTTGACAGGTTATTTAAAGCCATAAAATATTTTTTTTTAGATTGTAAGCAGTTTTTGATGATAACCAAGGCTTTAAAATATTCAGACAAACTACATCTCCTGGTTCCACCAGATCCGACCTTCACAGCTAGGACCTGCCATGCCACTTACATGTACTAACAAACCACCCACATTCCCTCTGTATCTCATCGGCAAATAGTAAATTCCAATCAAACTGCTTCTTTCCACAAACCACTGCCCTGTGGAACTGACTCTCAAGAGGATGTCTCCCAGATCACTTCAATCATAACCTAGTCAAGTCTAGAGTCAACTGTTATCTTCTCCTGTTCATATAAACTACACCCTAACATACTCCTCTACCTTGAGTGGATTGTGGGGCTTGTACAGGGTGGAACTTACCATAAAAAAAAAAAAAAACCAACATGAAAAAAGACCTTGACTAGGGTATGTTTGTTGTAGGTTTAGAGTTGTGTTCTCTGGAATAATTGACTGTTTTGGAGAAAGAGTCTCAACAGAGATGGCATTACTTTTAAAATGTGCACTGTAGCTGTGCTAATTTGCATAAAAACCATGATACAGAATTGGCAATGAATCATAGCTGATCTATGGCTGCAACAACAGGGACAAAAGACCAACATTTTTCAGTGTTGAGTTGCTCTGTTGACACTGACAGATTAGAGGGAGAGCACTGATTGGATTTGCAACTGTTCCATTTTACTCCAGACACAGATACAAATGATAATTCCTCATTGCAGAAATACTCAAGATTATATATAAATGTGCAACTGATTTTGAAACAGGTTGATGTAGTGTTATAGACTTCCGATCTGGGTTGATCTCTCATAGTAGTTCTCACAGGTTGGCATGGTGCTCCTCCTGCTGACTGACCGTGACAGGTCTCTTCTCTGGCCTCCTATTGACTGCTGTTTACTTGAGTGGATATTGAAAATGAAGTGGTCAAAGATGATAATCACGCTAGTGATATGTAGGAAAGCGATGATGACCACTAGCAGCTACAATCATCCATGCCTGACTAATTTTGTAGAAGCTACTGACGACCATCGATATACCTGATAGCCTTTCTGATGGTAAATTTTTTGTCTATTTATAAACAATGAAATAATAACTTTATTCGTCAATGAGACAAATATGAGTCAGGTGAAAGAAAGAGCAAACAAATGCTAGTGACTTCTCGTATGTAAACACAAAGAAAAATGTCACTTTTTTGATGATATGAAAGCCTTCTTAGTGATTTTGCTTCTTATTGCAACCCAGAACTCCATAAGGAGTATATAAAAGTTAAATTTACATTGAATTATTTGTGTATTTTTTAATGTATTTGCTTTTTTTTTTTTCACTTTATTTCACGTTTCAATTTTGTTTTCAAAATCAAAACATACATGCAAAACAATGCATTACATCAAAATATTACTCATTCTTTTATTAGTGTACAAAAATTAAAATCTATACACAAAATACAAAGAAAGTTATAACAGTTTTAAAACATTAGGTGTTCATGTTTTTGCACCCTCAAAAAAAAAAAAAAAAAAAAAAAAATGCAGTGGCAGGGGGGAACAATTCAAGAAAGAAATTGGCATGATAAAGCTGAAGGAGTGATTTTCCAAGTGGAGCTTAGATGTGGCACAAGGCCGAAAGTAGGGGGGCACCCAGATGGTAAAGCTTAACTAGTGATTTTCCAAGCGTAGCTTAGATGTGGCACAAGGCCGAAGGTAGGGGGCACCCAGATTGTAAAGCTTAAGTATTCACGAATAAATGCTTTTCTATGCAAATTTCTAATCAGTCAATAATGTGGAACCAATTTAACCGATATAGGCATTTAAACAGGGTCATGGTTAACTTCTGAATTTCACTTCATGCATTACTATAGGAAAGAAATGCGATTTAAGTGATTTTGAATACGCCATGGTCATTGGATTTTAAGCGGGAAGGTCCAAGTATATGAAGATTTGCAGAATCTTGAGGCTTAGAAAAAAAAAAAAAAAAAATTCCAATGAGTGGCAATTCTGCGGGCAGAAATCCCTTGTTGATAAAAGAGATTGGAATAGAATGACAAGACTTGTTCAAGCTGATAGAAAGGCAACAGTAGTTTAAATAGCAATTTTTTACAACTAGGGGTATACAGAAGTTTTACAGATTAGTTTTCTACAGTTTATCGACCCCAGGTTATTTAAAGCCAGAAAATATTTTTTTAGATTGTAAGAATATTTTTATTTTTTTGAGAATCATCATTTCATGATACAGCTCTTACTAATTAACCCATAGCTGGGGGAGGAAGAGGTGGATTCATACATTTCCCAGGAGTATTTGCATATAAGTGAATATAACAAACCCAACTGAATTTGGAACTTGGCTCTTTGATGAACAATTCCAAGCTATTATCTATTATGACATCTATATATCAAAGTTTTAAAGCACCTAGTATTCCCAAATAGTCACCCATCTAAATACAGACCAGGCTTGATGTTGCTTAACTTCAGTGATGATAGGGGAACCAGAGTTTCAACAAGAGATGGCCGTAAGTTAAAGACTTATTGCCAATAAATCTGCAGCATAATGATAAAAAATGACATTTATTTGAAACAAATATTTTTCAATAAAAGTACATCAATAAAGAAAGTGATTAATTTGGTTGTGATTATTAATCACTGATTGAACATTATACAGTGAAAATGCCATGAAAGTATTTGTAAAACAGACAGAGAGGCGATGGCGCGTCTGTGAGAAAGTGACTGTAGACGACATGCCAGAGCAGGGCCAATTATATTGCATATCCGCCTCTGGAGCCTATCAAGAACCCCAAGGCAAACAGAAGGGGCTCCAGACCATATATAGCAGCAATACTCCATGCAAGAAATTAATTGTTGATTTGTAGATCTGAAGGATCGATTCCGGGGAGAAAAAATTTCCTGGCGCGGCACAGGGAGGCAACTTTCTTGCGGTGGATGAAGCAATTGACTCAATGTATTTGTTCCATCTCAGGTCAGCAGTCAACGTGAGACCGAGCAGCCACAGAGAGTTGCTCTCGAGAAGTTGAGCGTCAGACATTCTAATGGAGGGCAGGGAAGGATCTCTGTGGTGATTAATAGAGAGCAGTTTTGTTTTTGAAGCAGTTATTGTGTTTGGGTGTTTGTTGATGTCCAATTTCAGTTCTTCAGACTTCAATGTTACATCACAAACTGCGTCATTGACAATTTTCTTTTGATTTTATCCCCCTTTATTATATGAAGTATAGTAGCTGTAGGATCATTTCTAGGAAGAAGCAAGAGGAAGAGGCCAGGATTTCATCAATATACTGGCTTGCCTCACTAAGGATTCTGAGTGTTTGTTGCTAGATCTGCTGCTACAAAAGTGGGTTCCCTGTGTCATGCTAGAAAATTTCTCTCACCAGAATCTGTCTTACACATTTATAAGTCTACCATTCGTCCATACATTGAATATTGCTGCCACATCTGATCTGGTGCTTCTGCTATGTATTTAGAGATTCCTGATAAAACACAAAGAAGAATCTGCAATGTTACTGGTCATGACATGGCATCTCACTTTCAGTCCCTTTCCCACTGCCATAACAGTTTCCCTGTACCTTTTCTATAAATAATTTCATGGTAATTTTTTGGATGAACTTTCCTCTATGAAACCTAGAATTTAAATGCAGTACTAGAATGACAGCAAGCTCTCATCATTTTACAGTTGAAATGGCTAGATGTAACCATAAGTTCTATTCAAACAGTTTCTTCTATTGCACTTCTCGTTTGTAAAACTCTTTCGTCTTCTTGCTCTCCAGTTAACTTTGGTCTTAAAAATTTTAAATGCAGTGTCAATCATTATCTTGTCTTAGTTCCTCTTATGTTTTCTTTTTCTCACATTCTCTCACAGACAGTAACACCCCCAACACCTTTTGTTTTAGTGGTTTTTGTCTTACTTGTGGTGAAAAGAATAAAAAAAAATGCTTGCAGCCGTCTCTCTGCCTTTGTGCTTTTTTGGCCTTATTTTGAAAGCTTAAACAAAGGCAATCCATCACTATCAGAATTTCACACCCACAGGGTCTTCTGACCAGTAGTTTGCCCTTCTGAACCAGCCTCTGTATTCTGTAACATCTGTAACATTACCATATGACTCCCCCCACCCAAATACCTTTTGATAGATATTTTAAATTATCATTTGAGACCACTATTGATCTTTCCTGTTATGTCTCCAGAACTGGCCTTGTATACATGGGTCAAAAAAAAAAAAAAAAATTATGGTACAGAACCCCCCCAAAAAAAAAAACCCTCATGTTTTCCATGTACATAAAGTGGAACAATTATATTGGATCAACTGCTAAGTCTGCTGCTAGGAAAGTTGGTTCACTGTGTCATTCCAGACAATTTTTCTTCAAGAGAATCCATCTTGCATTTATAAATCTCCCATTCATCCAAGCATTGAATATTTCTGCCATATCTGGTCTGGAGCTCTTGTAATATATCTAGAGATTCTCGGCAAAATCCATAGAAGGTTCTGTTATGTTATTAGTCCTAATCTGGCATCACTTCAGTCAATTTCCCACTACTGTGATGTGTCTTCCCTCTGTCTTTTCTATAAATATTTTCAAGGCCACTTTTCTAATGAGCTTTCCTCCTTGGTACCTCAACCACATCAATTTAGGCAGACAACTAGATTGGCAACAAAAATTCAGTGTTTACTGTTGATGTAATACTAAGTTTTACTTTAATAGTTTTTCTCACCTTTAGACCTACCCTCCATTTTTTTGCTTCCTTGAAACCTACGATTTTCAAAAATTTAAGTGCAATGCCAAATGTCATATTATGCCTTCCCGAATCTTCTTTCATTATCCTTCTTTTTTTTTTTTTTTTTTTTTTTAAAGCTTTTCACCCCAAACAAGGCGAGACTGCCACTAGCACACAAGAGGTGTGAAAGAGGAAAGGACAAAGAGAAGGATGGGGGAGTAGATCAAGGCATCTGGAGATGTTGACTGACATTGCATTTGAACAGTTGCAGATTATAGCTATCAGGGAAGCAAGTAAGAGGAAGGGAGTTTCACAGACGGGAAGTGAAAGACATGAAGCTATTGAAGTAGAAGATACAGCTACATTTAACTGTTTTGACAGTGAAAGGGTGGAATTGAGATGCTGACCTAGTTGCACATTTAAACTCATGCAGATTGGGAATAGCGAAAATAGCTTGTCAGAGCAGTTACTGTGAAAGTATTTGTAGAAAAGACAGAGGGAGGCAACAGAATGTCTGTAAGAGAGAGACTGTAAATGAGATGTCAGATCAGGGCCAACCACACTGCATATCTGTCTGTGGATTTTGTTGAGGACCCTAAGACAAACAGTGGGGGCTCCAGACCATATATGACAGCAATATTCCATGCAAGGGCGAATGGTTGATTTATAGATTTGAAGGATGGACTCAGGTGAGAAAAACTTTCTGGCACGATACAGAGAACTAACTTTCCTTGCGGTAGATGAAGCTAAGTTATTGAAGATAAGGAACAGTATAGGACCCAGGATATAACCTTGGGGAACACCTGTGTTCATGAGAAAGGAACTGGAGGAGAATCCATTAAGGACAACCTTCATTACATGGTTCTCACTAAAGTTTTCTCATTCTCTTTCACTCTTGGTAACCCCTGGTGTCTTCGTGGCATTATCACCCTGCTTGGGGTGAAATTATATATATATATATATATATATATATATATATATATATATATATATATATATAAAAAACAAAAAACATAGGTATAGGGTACATCAACAATAAATAAAACTTTATAAAATTCCAAATACATAAGTGTGCTGTGTAAAGCTTAATGAAGCATGTATACTTGACTATTTACTATCTTGGAAGGTAGAGCGAGTTATGTATAATGCATAGATTGAAAAACAAGGATATACCTCATACAGACTGCAACCCAATAATCCATTAAAAACACCGTTTCTAAAAACATGGTGATGACAGCAATGACTCTGAAAAATAAATTGATAAAACATTTTTATAATAAATAAAGATGCAAAAAGATGTGTGATAGTAAGACGTAATAAATCATTTTGTCAATAACAATAAAGAGGTCAGTTGTCTTCAAAATGACATTAAGTTAGGAATTAATTTATACGGTGATCCTTAAGTGGCATCAATGTTCTGCTTTACTTAAACAGAACTTCATTTCAACCATTTCATATGGCAAACCAAGTGTTGTACAGTCAATCATTGATCCAAATGAATTATTATCAGAAGATATTTTGCAAGAAGATTGGTGCTTATTGGAACTCAGCAATCATCTTAGAGAGCCTATAACTGTGCTACATTGGTTCGCACAATAACGAAAATTCATTTGAAACAGCCTACATTTCAAATGGACATGGCAAACTACATACATAGAAGTGTAGTCCACCTATTAGCCACTGTAATAATGTTTAATTGTAATAGACGTATATACCTTGGTCATATTGATTTTATGCCGTTCAGGGAATAGCAGCTTATTTTAGGTACACTTAAATGAAGGGTTACCATTTATACATTTAAAACACTAGTAATGAAAACATTTTGGTAAAGAGAAGGATACAATTTTTAACCATATCACTACTGAGCACAACTTAAAAGTACATTTGTAGACACGTGATCTATATTTTTTTTTTTTTTTTTTAAATCATTTAACTGAAGAAGTCTGATAAACCCAGAAGTGATTTTTTGGTTTGGTTTGTTTTACGACCTATCAACTTCAATGGGTTTTTTAACGCTGACAAAATTTTCAGCGTTGGTAATATTTTTTTTTCCAAAAATCTATTTCTGGTAAGGATTTTCCTTCACTGGTAATATTTTTTTTCAAAAAATGTATTGCTGAATTTTTTTTTTTTTTTTTTTTTTTACAAAGTATTTCTGGTATTAAAACCCATATTTACACTTTCATAGTGTTTTGACCCCATTTTTTTTGGGGGGGGGTAACTATTTGCCCATAGCTGGGACCTTAACAGGTGCTACCACCCCAAGTCAGGGTGGACCTGGGAACATCAGTAATTAAGAGGTGGTTCCACGCTCTTTAAAACCTCCTGGTCAGAGGCCTTGTTGCTGGATGCAGTTTATCATCTTACCCAGGACAGAAACCCAGAAGTGAAAAAACTGAGGAAATGTTATTAAGGATAAGGGACAAAGAGAAAAGGATTCAAGGAGACAGAGAATGATGATTAAAATTACATTTAAATTTTTGAAGATTGGAATTGGCAGGAAATCAAGAAACCAGAAAAGTAGACTTCCACAGGCAAAAGGAGGAACTTAGCATAAATGTTATGCTTACATATAGCAATATCATGAGTTAAATAAGACTGCACTTAAATTTGTGAAGTTTGGGGAACCAAAGAAGAAAGCTTATAAAAATTATCTATGACTCAACCTAATAATTTGAACCTAAATACACTCGTCTTTTTTTTTTTTAATCATTTCATCTCAAGCAAGGCATTAAAGTCACTAAGATGCAAGTGATTACTAAGTGTGAGAGAATATGAGAAAAAAACAAAACAAAAAGAAACATTAAAGAGAAAGAATAAAAAAACAGGCATTAAGAAAAGAGAAGATAACAACTGACATTGCATTTAAATTTTTAAAGATCAAACTTGACTGGAAAGCAGGAAGAGTTCCACAAGTGAGAAGTGCAAAAGAAACTGTTAGCATAGAACTTACGGTCATATCTAGCCACTACAACTGTAAAACGATGAAACCTTTCTGCCAATCTAGTACTGCACTTAAATTCATAAAGTCTAGGTACCATAGAGGAAAGTTCATCAAAACAATTACCATGAAAGTATTTCTAGAGAAGATGAGAGAAGAAACTGTTAGCATTGAACTTAGTTACATCTAGCCATTTCAACCATAAAATGATGGGACCTTGCTGCCAATCTAGTACTGCACTTAAATTCATAAAGTCTAGGTACCATAGAGGAAAGTTTATCAGAACAATTACCATGAAAACATTTATAGAGAAGGTGAGAGAAGAAACTGTTAGCATTGAACTTACAGTTACATCTAGCCATTTCAACTATAAAATGATGAGACCTTGCTGCCAATCTAGTACTGCACTTAAATTCATAAAGTCTGGGTACCATAGAGGAAAGTTCATCATAACAATTATCAGGAAAATAAAGGCTCAAGGAAGCTATTTTATATCAGTGGGAAAGTGATTGAAACAGAGATGCCAGATCAGGATCGATAACAATGCAGATTCTTATTTAGATTATGCCAATATTCTCTAGATACATAGCAGAAATAATATTGATGAATGATAAATGTGCAAGATAGATTCTGTCAAGAAAATTTGTCCAGAATGACACAGAAGACCAACATTCCTAGCAGTAGTTTGATTCCAAGATACCTGTACAGTTTAAAGCATTTGTTTTTTAGTTTTTTTTAATCAAATTCACCAAAAGCGAGGTATTAAAGCCACTAAGAGTTACTATGAAAGAACCAGAAATCAAACATTATTAAAGAGCAAGACCAATAGAAGAATTGTCAGGATGCTTGATACTGCTTAAACTTTGGTGAGTGTACAAGAACCAGAGAAAAACTGAAGAGAGAGTAAGGATGGAGATACAAGAACATATTGAACTTGGGGAAACAGCTGCAAAGAATTTGGTTTACCCTTGGGTAACATGTGCAAGCACACAGACTGACTACTGGTCACGTGTCATGGTATGAATTGGCTGTATGCAATACAAGTGACAGATAAAGACTGACAACTGTGGAGACAGATCAGTCTGCATGCAAGAAGAAAAACAATGTCAGAGAGATGTTAGGGACAAAGGTCAAATTGGGAATAATTAGGACAGAGATAATGTAAATTAAAAGAATTTAGACAATGTGTGCAAAAAGTGTGCTTATAAAGAGATTTCTATGTGAAAACAAATTGACTTTAAAAGAGACATCTATGGTAAAGAGGAAAGGGCAAAGGTTCCTTGCAAAGACCTGTGGTTCTTCTGGTAAGCAACTTAAGATTTTAACCAGTGTTTGGGCTTAATTTTTGCACAAGAATTTTTAAAAAAATAATTTCATCCCAAGCAAGGCAATAATGCTACTAAGATACAAGAGGTTACTGAGTGTGAAAGAATATGAAAGAAAAAAATTACGGGGAGAGAACAATAAAAGAACTGGAATTAAGAAAAAGATAATGGTTGACACTGCATTTAAATTTTTGAAGATCAAAGTTAACTGGAAAGCAAGAAGCTGGAAGAGAGTTTGACAAGTGTAAAGTGCAAGAGTAGAAACTGTTACCATAGAAGTGTCCATTTAAGCAGTGAGGTGGATACAATACTCAGCATTTTTTGCCAGGCTTTTAGTGGTAACATTCATAATTGGTTTAAGTTGTATTTTATACTGGGGGGATACTTGTTTTGTGAGTCAGATATGATACATGGAGCCTCTGTGCAAAAAACAACTTTTTTTTTTTTTACTTTGCTTTCATAGTATTCAAATATGACTGCCAGGTTTTGACATGGAGGGAATCAGAAAGATCTAATTTGGAGCAGAGTATAGCACAACAAACACCAAACTAGATATTGCATTTGACATCCATGAGTTTTGCATATCATGCAATAATGATACTGTAGTGACATTATAGATAGTAACAGCAGCAACTCTAAATAAACTTTATCAACAGCAGCTCTCAAATATAAAAACATGTGAATCCTAAAGCAACTCCCTCTTTTGAACTGCTAACATGAACTTTCTATGCTGAAGCTACAATGTTTGTGAATGCTTCTCACTAAAACACACCAACACAGTAAGTTCCAGAAATGACATTAATGAACATTTTGTTGTGTATACAATTTACATCTAATAAAAGAAACTCCTGTTTTAAACTTTCCTTTTAATTTTGGTTTAATAAATGTTATCTTTTCATTGCAAATGAATTGGTCTGTTATTTTGTGCATGTACTCTTTACACCACCATTATTCCATGTGCTATAAAATGTTGCCATGAGAAACCTTACACATTTAATTATTAAAATAGTTAATCACTAAACTACAATTGGTGATCTACTTAGGTTAAAATATTTCACTAAATAAAAACTGACATTTTGGAATCACGTTTTCCAAAAATGCAGCAGCTGGAATATTACTATACTGGTATATAAATCTCAGTCACAATCTTTCAATTAATCAAAAAGGCCTATTTTCCATCAAAGTAGTGTTTTAATGTTCTAACTGTTGACAACAGATGCCTGTAGCAATGAATTTATTGAACAAAAGGGATGCAATCTTATCAAACATTTATTACAACTTAGTTTGAGTTGTGCCTGTTCTTTTCCATGAAGACATTATCTGCATTGCTTTATATTCTTGTAAAATTGTATCGTTGACAAAACTAACCTGTCTGCTTGTCTCAAAAAGGACCTCCAATCTGTGGTTTACTGGGGCAGGAAATGGCTTGTAAACTTTAATGCTTCCAAAACGAAGATGCTTTCTTTTACCCACCACAGATATCCCTTCCTGCCTCCCATCAGAATGACTGATTCCCAACTCTTTGAGAGCGCCTTGTTATGCCTGCTTGGTCTCATGCTGTCCACTGACATGAGGTGGAATAAATACATTGAATCAATAGCTTCATCTACTGCAAGGAAAGTTGGCTCTGTGTCATGCCAGAAAGTTTTTATCTGAGTCTATCCTTCAAATCTATAAATCAACCACTCATACATCCTTGCATGGAATATTGTTGTCATATATGGTCTGGTGCTCTCGCTGTACATCTCAAGATCCTTGACAAAATTCAGAGACAAATATGCAAGATAATAGGTCCTGATCTGGCATCAAGTCTACAATTGCTATCCCACAGATGTGCTGTGGCCTCCCTGTTTCTTCTACAAATATTTTCATGGCAACTGTTCCGACAAGCTATTTTCGCTGGTTCCCAGATTACATGAATTTAAACAAGCTACAGGCTGGCATCTCGGTCCCACCCTTTCACTGTCAAAATAGTTAAATGTAACCATCTCTTCTCAAACAGCTTCTTCTCCTGCACTTCCCAACTGTGGAACTCCCTTCCCCTTATTTGCTTCCTGGATGACGATAATCTTCAAATATTCAAGTGTAATGCCAAGTGACATCTGACACCCTAAGCTTGTTCCCCGTCCTTCTCTGTATCCTTCCCTCAAACACACCTCTTTACTCATGTTCTCAATCCACTGTAACCTCTTGCATGCTAGTGGTACACCCACCTTGCTTGGGGTGAATTGCCTAAAAAAAAAAAAAAAAAAAATCCATCTTTTATCTCCAGTCATTAATTTGTTCAAAAATAGCGAGATGCATTCATTAGTCTGAAGAGAGGTGCAGATATCCATTCTTGCTTTCTAAAATTGTTTATTGCTTGAATTGAGCACATTATACATCTGTAGATTGAATTGAAATGTGATAACAAGAAAAACAACAGATATATATGGGTCATGTGTTCACCCAAGTCTTGTGAGTAAGGTTTGGGTTAATCCATGGTATGGTTTTCAGGCACTTTCCAAAGGTGCCACATGCTGGGATTGTCCTCCCTTCAGATCGATAACATCAGGAAGTCTCCTTCCTGACAAATCAACCACGGTGAGATTTGAACCTGGGTTTCATGGTCAGAAAGTGAATGTTCTAACCATTCAGCCATGCACCCATACATACATACTTATGCCACCAATTCTCCTCCATAAAATTAAATTAAGATTTGTCTATATTTTATCAGTATTATATTTATAATTCTTTTATTTTTCATTGGTTTGTTGCAAGAATTTTATACAAAGTACTGTTATAAGTTTAAATAAGCAATCATATATTGGCCAGTTGATAGCGCCTCAGATTGAGGAATTGGAGAGCTGAGTTCAAATTCCAGTTACATTTCAATTACATGCTAATACCCTTGGGAAAGGTATGAATCTTCTCCCCCCAGATATGGGTAAATAGCAGGACAGACTGGGTTCTATAGCCTTGGATGGCAACTGGTCTACAAACAATAGGGACAAATAACCATGACATTCTACACGTACACACATACAGACGGGCGCATACACTATGAAAAAAAAAAAAAAAAAAAAAAAAATGTGTATATACGATAAGCACAGTGGAGTAATGGATAGTGGCTCGGATTGAGAAATCAGAGAGCCAAGTTCAAATTCCAGTTGAATCCATTAATCCATTACATTCACTTATGTGCTAATACCCTTCGGAAAGGTATGAATCCTCTTCTCCCCCTCCAGCTATGGGTAAATAGCAGGACAGACTGGGTAACTGGTCTACCACAGAAAGAAATGGCAAACTACTGTGGGTGGGGAGAATCTGCCTTGTCAGTCATGTATCGTACATGATCGCCTAAGTGAGTATCATGCATGGCAAATAACTGACTGATGGTGACCAGGGGTTTATTAATCCATTTTACATTGATTCCTATAGGGAAACTAATTTAAGTTCATGAAAATTACAGGTCAGGAATGAATAAAGTTTGTGAACCAAGATTCCACATAACATATATACAAAGATGATGAGACAAAGTGGAAAATTTTTGAACAACACATTTCACTGGGAGTCTGAGGAGCTCCTGGTTAGAACCTGAGGAAGCAAGAGAAAGATGCTCTGGGCAAAACTCTGTATTTATAAATATTCCACTTTTTCTTAACATCTTCATTTTTGCTTTGGATACTATTATACTACCTATAAAACAAACATCTATATAAATAAATACAAATGTTAGTGTATCACACACTTTCAACTTTACTCCGAGTTGGATTCAGTCCCGCAATTCTGAAATTTTGGATTCACAAGTTTTCATTACTGCAATTATTTTTGCATTCCACCATCTTGGCTTCAACTGATAAAAACAATTCAAGGGATACAATTCTCTAACTTTCAGTAGCTCATATTCAAATGGAGACATTACTTTTCTCAAGTTGCAGTGTTTCAAAATAAAATTGTCCGCATTTTCAACTTTACTCCTAGAGGCCGTAGCCTAACATATACTGTTTTGGAATTCAGTAAGCAAATTAAAAACATTTGAGGCCAGATCTGGACCCGCAATCCTGAAATTTTGGATTCACAAGTTTTCACCACAGGCAATATATATATTTTTTTTTTTTTTTTTACATGATTTTTTTTCAACAAATTACTTTGTACAATAACAATTTTTATAATTTGGAAAATTAAAATTAATTGCGAAAGTCACCCATGAAATAAAAATAATTGTTTGTACGGAAAGTAAGGACTGATGTATATCAAATTGTCTTTAAATTAAGTGGTGGCAGAAGAATTATCATTGAATTTTTTTAAAAGTAAGTTTAAATATTAATGCAATACTTAAATGTAGTGTTTAATTTTCAGTTCTTTTGTAGTTTATTGTTGGCTATTGTATCTACTCCTCCTTACCTATTGTGATGAAAGGCCAATCAAAAGCTCTCCGCAGGAACTAGCTTAAATGCTGCTCAATAGCGCAGCTTTTAAGCTAATATATATATATATATGTATATATATATATATAAAAAACTTAGAAATAAATTTGGGAATAAGTGAGAGAAACCTATGAAATTGTTTATATGGAAAGTAAGGACCTACGTACATCAAATTGTCTTTAAGTGGTGGCAGAAGGTAAGCTTAAATATTAATGCAATACTTAAATGCAGCAATCAAGTTAGAGTTCTTCTGTAGTTTATTGTTGTCTATTGCATTCTGCAGCACACAAAGAAATCTCTGACAACAGAGGACCAGATTGCAGGAGCTAGTGTATGTGGAGTGAAAGAGAAAATGTTTATTTTTATTTTTTTAAATAACTAATAAATGGGCAGTAAAACCCACTGATTATATTTCACAAGAACAACTATAGCAATATACAATTAACTGTTATTAAAAGGAAACTGCTATGAGCCATGACTGCCAACATTAAAAATGGATGAGACACATTGAGAGATAAGATAGCTGCACCTACTGAAATATTCTGATGATAGAAAATATTGTGAAATAGGTAAGTACGTGACAGAAGCAGGACTTGCATTGATATGGGGTGGTGGTTTCTATCCACTCAGTTAAAAGACCAGGAAAAGCATTACTTACAAGAAATATGCTGCAATTGTGTGTTTGTACACTGCTGCTTCTATGCCAACACCCCAAAGCCCTAAAGTTAAAGAAAATAAAATATACATTATTTAGTGTTTAATGAACATGTATCAAATATAACATCTTTCATTTTGTATGAAAATAAAATAAAGTAAAGTTTAATGCATAATTATATCAAACATAAGTATTTTGTTCACTAGAAAAAAAAAACAAACAAAAAATAAATGTTGAAAGAAAAAAAAAAACAAAAAAAAAAAAAGGAGTAGAGGAAACAGAAAAAAAAAAAAAAGGAAAAGAGGAAGAAAAAAAAAAAAGGAGTAGAGGAAACAAAAAAAAAAAAGGAGTAGAGGAAACAGAAAAAAAAAAGGAGTAGAGGAAACAGAAAAAAAAAAGGAGTAGAGGAAACAGAAAAAAAAAAGAGTAGAGGAAACAGAAAAAAAAAAAAAAAAAAAAAAAAAAGGAAAGAGGAAAAAAAAAAAAAGGAGAAAGAAAAGAAAAAAAAAAAAAGTAGAGGGAAAAAAAAAAAAAAGGAGTAGAGGAAACATAAAAAAAAAAAAAGGAGTAGAGGAAACAGAAAAAAAAAAAAAGGAGTAGAGGAAACAGAAAAAAAAAAAAAGGAGTAGAGGAAACAGAAAAAAAAAAAAAAAGAGGAAACAGAAAAAAAAAAAAAAAAAAAAAGAAAAAAAAAGGAGAGAGGAAACAAAAAAAAAAAGGAGTAGAGGAAAACAAAAAAAAAAAGGAGTAGAGGAAACAGAAAAAAAAAAAAAAAGAGGAAACAGAAAAAAAAAAAAAAAAGAGGAAACAGAAAAAAAAAAAAAAAGAGGAAACAGAAAAAAAAAAGAGGAAAAGAAAAAAAAGGAAAAGAGGAAACAAAAAAAAAGGAGTAGAGGAAACAGAAAAAAAAAAAAAAAAAGAGAAACAGAAAAAAAAAAAGTAGAGGAAACAGAAAAAAAAAAAAAGTAGAGGAAACAGAAAAAAAAAAAGGAGAGAGGAAACAGAAAAAAAAGGAGTAGAGGAAACAGAAAAAAAAAAAAGGAGTAGAGGAAACAGAAAAAAAAAAGGAGTAGAGGAAACAAAAAAAAAAAAAGGAGTAGAGGAAACAGAAAAAAAAAAAAAAAAAGTAGAGGAAACAGAAAAAAAAAAGAGAGAGAAACAGAAAAAAAAAGGAGTAGAGGAAACAAAAAAAAAGGAGTAGAGGAAACAGAAAAAAAAAAAAGAGGAAACAGAAAAAAAAAAAGGAGTAGAAAAAAAAAAAAAAAGAGAGGAAACAGAAAAAAAAAAAAGAAACAGAAAAAAAAAGAAAAAAAAAAAAAAGAGGAAACAGAAAAAAAAAAAAAGTAGAGGAAACAGAAAAAAAAAAAGAGGAAAGGAAAAAAAAAGGAGGAGAGGAAACAGAAAAAAAAGGAGTAGAGGAAACAGAAAAAAAAAAAGAGGAAACAGAAAAAAAAAAAGGACAGAGGAAAAAAAAAAAAAGAGGAAAGAAGAAAAAAAAAAAGGAGTAGAGGAAACAGAAAAAAAAAAAGGAGAGAGGAAACAGAAAAAATGGAGAAAAAAAAAAGGAGAGAAACAGAAAAAAATGGAGTAGAGAAAAAGAGTAGAAAAAAGAGCAGGGGGAAAAATAGAGTAAAGACAAAAAAAAAAAGAGAAACAGTGGGAAAAGAAAGAACGAAAACAATTGGAGAAAGTAAAGAATGTAGATAAAGAAATCAAGGGAAAGCAAGGTCATTAAAAAAAGAAAAAAAAAGAAAAAGAGAAAAAAAAAAAAACACTGAAAAATGAAGTTAAAAAAAAAAAAAAAAAAAAAAGAAAAAAAAAGCCTCCTGAAGACATGTTGTAAGAACAAAGATTGGGATATAGATTCAAAACAATCATTTGTATTAGTACGGTTATTATGATGAAGTTCAATCAATACAACACTTCTCAGAACAAACAATACAAGATAGAGTATTGATAAATTCTCAGCCCAACAAAGATAGGAATAACCTTGAATCCTGAATAATATTTGCTATCCCACGTATTCACACATCATCTTAAATTTCTTTATCTCTTCAAGAATAAAAATTCTTATATTTAGTTATTGAAATATTGCCCTGCTGCTACTAGATATTCTGCATTAACTATTTTACTCTTTTGAAAATCATCTTCAAATCAACACATTAAAAAAAAAAAAAAAAAAAAGGGGCCAGGAACTTTCCTGCTAATTTTCGGGTTTTGGGTTTCTTTGGCTGCAGAGAACCTAACTGCGCTCCACCCTCACTATATGGTTTGGTTTGGTTTACGGCATATCAACCACAATGGGTTATTTAATGCTGACAAAATTTCTTTTTTTTTTTCAGAAATGTATAGCTGGTAATATTTTTTTTCCAAAAAATGTATAGCTGGTAATAATTTAAAAAAAAAAAAAATGTATAGCTTGGTTTGTTTTGTTTTGTGGCATATTAACCTCAATGGGTTATTTAATGCTGACAAGATTTTTATTGCTGGTAAGATCTTTTTCAAAAATTTATTGCTTATATTTTTTTTTTTTTTTTTTAACAAAGTATTTTTGGTATTAAAATCTATTTTTTTACACGTTCATAATCAGGTTGTGGCGTCAACTATTTGCCCATAGCTGGGAATCTAACAGGTGCTACCACCCCGGATCAGGGTGGACCTGGGAACACCAGCAATTAAGTGGTGGTTCCACGCTCCTCCCGGTCAGAGGCCTTGTTGTTGGACGTAGTTTATTGTGTTACCCAGGATGTGAATGTAGTTTATTGTCATACCCAGGACGATTCACTATATGGATTGTTATTTGGTCTCAAGATCATAGCCGTATAACTGTTTCATCAACAGTGATGTTTCATTATCACCGAGTAATGAAAATGCTGCAAAAATCAAAATCAACCTGGAGAAGCCTTCACAATATAAAATGAATACTTGGCAAAGTTTAAGAAATGTACTTGTAAAAGAAAAAAAAAGAAAATAAGTGTCAAAATAAGTTCTTTCTCTTGTTTTAAAAAGCTTCTTTTTTTTTTAGAACTTTAATAAAATCCAAACATAAAAATTCTTTTTTCTCAATAATTGACAATGAAAATATTTAACATCATATCATTTATTTTATATTTTTTTTTAAAAATAAAGTTCACCACATGCAAGGCAGTAAAGCCACCGAGATACAAGTAGTTAAGTGGAAGAGTCAGAAACAGGAACATTGCTAAGAAATGAGAACAGAGGAAGAGTAATTAGGAAAACAGCTGATAGCAATTGACATTGCATTTAAATTTTTAGAGATTAAAGCTAGCTGGAAAGCATGGAGCCGGAAGAAAGTTCCACAAGTGAGAAACATGAGAAACGAAACTGTTAGCATAGAACTTATGGTTACATCTAGCCAGCTCAACTGTAAATTAGTGAGACCGTGTAGTCAGTCTTGTACTGTACTTAAATTCAAAGAGTCTAGGCACCATAGAGAAGAGCGCAACCAAACAATTACCATGAAAGTATTTATAAAAAAGGCAAAAGGAGACAACCTTAAAATGGAGGGAAAGTAACTGAACCTGAGATGCCAGATCAAGGCCAATAATATTGCTGATTATTTGAATTTTATCAAGGAGCTCTAGATAGAGATCAGGAGCATTGGATATGTGGCAGCAATAGTCTAAGCATGGATGAATGGTAGATTTACAAGAATAATTTTATATTTATAAGATTATAAAAATAAGTGAACCAACTACAATGCAATATTTATTATTTACCATATTTTAAGGGAATAACTTTGAAAACAAATTTTCTTTTATTCATAAATTTATAAAAATGTATGAACAAGAGCCAACAATTTAAACAGAAATAATTACCTATTTTATGGTGAACATAACACCTATATGACCCCTAATTGGAAAATTAAAACAAAAAGTAATCAGAGATATAAAAGAATATCAGGAGAAAATATATAATACCTTGAAAATACATTTTTTTTTTCAAAATTTATAATTAGTTACTTGTCATTATGTATTTATTTAAACTAGTTTTAACCAATGAAAATTTCAGTTTTCCTATTTTGATATTCTGATGAAACTTAATTCTTAAGTTACTGATTGAGTAAGCTCATGGCAAGTTCTACAACAATAAAATATCCATAGAAATGCTAATATCTGGCCACTCGTATTCAAGGATACCCATCTGCTAGGGCGGCTAGCCAATCCCTATCACAGACGCCTGCTCTGTTGTTTATACTGTAACAATACTGAGCAGACCTTAGTCACAGTTTCTGAGAATGAGCTTGTTATCTAGTGTGATCAACAGTGTGAACAAGGCCAGCGCACCCAAGCTCTCGGCCACGATGCCTTGTGACTTCACGGCTATCAATGGTCTCCTAAGTGTTCCATCTACCCAATTTCACTCTGGGTATGGTTTTCAGGCACTTTCCAAAGGTGCTGCATGCTAGGATTGACCTCTCCAGTCCGATAACATCAGGAAGTCTCTTTTCTGACAAATCAACCATGGTGAGATTTGAACCCAGGTCTCATGGTCAGAATGTAAATGTTCTAACCACTCAGCCACGTGCTCATCCATAGAAATGCCCCTATTGCATCATTAAACATTTGAGCTTCACAACTTTAACAAAATATTGCAATAACAATGAAATATAAATGCTGGTCATTGTTTTAAGAAGTGGGTACAAATAAAAAGATTTGAAGTTAATAACTTTTCCCATTTCATTGAAACAGCTGTTAAATTACTTTCTTTCATTTTCCCACTGAAACCATATAGTGTCTTTCTCCTCTTCCCCACATGACCAAAACAGAATAAGTCCATTATTTATAAGGTGCTGGCAGGGCATAATGGTTGTGCAAACTAAGAAAGGGAGAGACAAGCACAATTATAATGGGATTTTCTTTTTCTATAGTTCAAACATTTTGATAAATTTATGAATAAAAATATTTTTGTATTGATTTCTTGACTGCATTTTAGTTGGTTCACATATTTTAATATTCTTATAAAGGTGACTCTACCAGTTTGGCCATGGAGCCTGACTGATAGAACAAAGTTAGTAACAGGCAATAACATCCTAAATTACCAGGAACCGGTTCTATAAAGGCAGGTAATTTTTAGAAACCTATCCTTCTTATTTTCTTTTCAATCTGAGAATGGAAACACATCACTTTATAGTATCAAAAAGAATTAAACCATTTTGATAATTAGTACATTTACATTATTCAGACTATTGTCCTCATTTTTGTTACCATATTTATTACAATCTTTCAGTTGTTGTATGCTCCGACCTTCTTCAGGTGGTTGCAATATGAGCTCTGCTAAAAACATGCAAAGATAACAGCAAAAAATTGCAATATGAGCACTGGTAAAAAATGGTTACTGAGACATAAGGTTTATAATACCCAGAAATTCTTACACAGATGTCCACAAGGACACAGTGGATAAAGGCGTTGGTTAGATGACAGAACCCAAAGAGTGTGAGTTCAATACCTGGTTATGGCAGTGGAGAACTAGTAGAGGGGAGATAACAGGAGATAACTGAAAACTGGCATCTATATGGCACGTAGAACTAGAACAGTCTAAAGGGTTCAGTTCGACATTCCAACCACCTGAAGAAGGTCGGAACCTACAATGGCCGAAATGTTGTAATAAATATGGCAACAACGATGAGGACAATAGTCCGAATAATGTAAATAGCGTACATTTTGATAATAAATGTTTTCTATTAAATTAAGATTGTTCTCATCATATTTCTGTTCAGAAGTATGATGCTTTTTGACTTTTTTTGGTTTCTTAGCCACAGTCGAACTGAATCATTGCAGTCCCAAAGATTCAAGGAAATAACTATCAAATTTATGACTAGATTTGTCAAGACGATTTCTTTTGTCAGAATAAATTAAGTTCACAGAAAACTCTCTTTAGCCTTCACAGAACATAGAGGAATAGTATTAGCTATCAAGCTATTATATATCAGCTATTAATATATAAGATTATATTCAGATAATTCAACAACTGATTTGCTAAACTTTTAGAATTTTAAGAATTGGTTTGTGCAAACCAATAGGATGCCACCACTGGTAATAGGTAATTATAACTCTACCATGTCAGGCTGGCTCTGTGGCCGAACGGGTAGAGGCACACTTTGGCTTCAGAGGTGGTTTCCCTGAAGTAATGAAGAGATGCATGTTCGATTCCTGTCAGAGGCACAATTATTCTTTAGGACTTCTCAATCTAGGCCAGTTATTAATTTCACAGTTTAATAAAATAAGAAAAACAGATAGCAACTCAAAATGTGCACCCCACTAAAAATTATGTATATAGCAATAAGAAATAATGTTGAATAAAAAATTCTTTAAAAAAAAAATTACTGTTGTTTGTGTTTTGGATATGAAACTGAAGTTAGCAGATATAGATTTGTAAAAGTCACAATGAGAAAAACAGGTTTCATTAACAGGGAATTCTAAGATTCTTATAAATATAAGATTATTTTTGTAAAATAATCTAATAAATTAAGAATGTTTAAGATTTTTGTTATGAACACTTGAGAAAAAAAATATATAAATCCAGTTTCATGTTTCGGTTTTTTCAAAAGTCTAAAAAAATAGCTTATTTAAAACAATAAAAACTGCTATGGAAATATACATTGATAGCAGTGGTGATTCTACGCTGTGTGTGAGTGTGTGTATGGGGTCATCAGAAGGGAGCCAATGCCCCCCATCCCAAATTTTGTAGAGGGGAAAAAAAAAAAAAAAAAAAAATCAGAGTAGACAAATTACATTAGTTCTGCTAGTATTGACATTAGTATTAACCCTTTGATTTTGTTTTGAAGTTAACCCCTCTCTAGTGGTCCAACAGCTTGAGAGGGGGGAAAGAGGGCAAGAAGAGATTAGAACTTTACTATTATGAATGAAAAGTTAGTCCGTTCAATTTCGTGAAGTAACATACTTATACTAAAACTCATTCCTGCTGAGTTGTGTATACAATAGTATATCAGTATGAAAATAAAGACGCTACTTGAATTTGCCCAACCCCTACTCCTCCGCAGAAAAATCTCAGCCCCCAAGTGCCCCCCATCCCACACTTTCAGAGTTCCAGGATCACCACTGAGTGATAGTGATGTCAAAAGAAAAACCATCCTATTAGGAACATCAGAGTTGCCGTTTCCCATAGAAAAGCGCCAAACTGCTATCTACAGTAAAGCCACAAGATACACCACTTCCTACAGAAAAGTGCCCAGAGTTTCGCTGCTTCCTACAGAAAAGCCATATAAAGTGTCTCCTATAAAAGTGCACAAAACAATGTATTACTGGCAGAGAAAAGCTATAAAAGAAATAATTTTCATAGGCTCTTTTCTTTTATATTTGTTTTATGTTTTATCTGGATTCAGTAGAGTATGAAAAAAATCGATTTTTAAAAAATATTTTCAGAAACCCAGAACAGAACGAAAATGAACCAAAAATCACCAATAAATAGCCTAGTTCCCATGCCCATAGGGGCACCGATAGCTATCAGACTATCTACTAAACCCACCCATCTACCTTTATCCAAATAGTAAGCCATGTTCCCACGTGTATGCTATGTGACATTCCTGATCAGGTCTTTCCCAGACAAGTGACAACGTACCTGAGCGCCAATAGAAAAAGAACAAAAGAAAGCAAGTCAATCAAAAGGTAGAGTCATCCTCCTACCTTCCACCATTACACTCCCATTGTTCACTCTCTTTTTCTTGCATTGAAAACATTAAAGTAGTAGAGAATAGTGAGTAAATCTTATTTCCGGACCAAAATTATTAAAAAACAAAAAAAAAATCACAAGTATAAAACAAAAATATAAAAGCATTGAATGAACGAATGAAAGAAAGAAAAAGAAAGAAAGAAGGAAGAAGAAAGAAAAAGAAAGAAAGAAGAAAGAAGAAAGAAAAAGAAAGAAAGAAGACATGAGGAAGAAGAAAGAAAGAAAGAAGAAAAGAAAGAAAGAAGGAAGAAGAAAGAAGGAAAAGAAAGAAAAGAAGAAAAGAAAGAAAGAAGAAGAAGAAAGAAAGAAGGAAGAAGAAGAAAGAAAGAAGGAAGAAGAAGAAAGAAAGAAGGAAGAAGAAGAAAGAAAGAAGGAAGAAGAAGAAAAAAAAGAAGAAAGAAAAGAAAGAAAGAAGAAGAAGAAGAAAGAAAGAAGGAAGAAGAAAGAAAGAAAGAAGGAAGAAGAAGAAAGAAAAGAAAGAAAGAAGAAGAAGAAAAAAAAAGAAAGAAAGAAGAAAGAAGAAAGAAGAAGAAAGAAAGAAGAAGGAAGAAGAAGAAAGAAAGAAGGAAGAAGAAAGAAAAAGAAAAAAGAAGGAAGAAGAAAGAAAAAAAGAAAGAAGGAAGAAGAAAGAAAAAGAAAGAAGAAAGAAAGAAGGAAGAAGAAGAAAGAAGGAAGAAGAAAGAAAAAGAAAGAAAGAAGGAAGAAGAAAGAAAAAGAAAGAAAGAAGGAAGAAGAAAGAAAAAGAAAGAAAGAAGGAAGAAGAAAGAAAAAGAAAGAAAGAAGGAAGAAGAAAGAAAAAGAAAGAAGAAGAAAGAAGGAAGAAGAAAAGAAAGAAAGAAGGAAGAAGAATTAAAAAGAAAGAAGGAAGAAAAAAAGAAAGAAGGAAGAAGAAGAAAGAAAGAAGGAAGAAGAAAGAAAGAAAGAAGGAAGAAGAAGAAAAAAGAAAGAAGAAGAAAAAAGAAAGAAGGAAGAAGAAGAAAGAAAGAAGGAAGAAGAAGAAAGAAAGAAGGAAGAAGAAGAAAGAAAGAAGGAAGAAGAAGAAAGAAAGAAGGAAGAAGAAGAAAGAAAGAAGGAAGAAGAAGAAAGAAAGAAGGAAGAAGAAGAAAGAAAGAAGGAAGAAGAAGAAAGAAAGAAGGAAGAAGAAGAAAGAAAGAAGGAAGAAGAAGAAAGAAAGAAGGAAGAAGAAGAAAGAAAGAAGGAAGAAGAAAGAAGAAAGAAAGAAGGAAGAAGAAGAAAGAAAGAAGGAAGAAGAAAGAAGAAAGAAAGAAGGAAGAAGAAAGAAGAAAGAAAGAAAGAAGGAAGAAGAAAGAAAGAAGGAAGAAGAAAGAAAGAAGGAAGAAGAAAGAAAGAAGGAAGAAGAAAGAAAGAAGGAAGAAGAAAGAAAGAAGGAAGAAGAAAGAAAGAAGGAAGAAGAAAGAAAGAAGGAAGAAGAAAGAAAGAAGGAAGAAGAAAGAAAGAAGGAAGAAGAAGAAGAAGAAAGAAAGAAAGAAGGAAGAAGAAGAAGAAGAAAGAAAGAAGGAAGAAGAAGAAGAAGAAAGAAAGAAGGAAGAAGAAGAAGAAAGAAAGAAGGAAGAAGAAGAAGAAGAAAGAAAGAAGGAAGAAGAAGAAGAAGAAAGAAAGAAGGAAGAAGAAGAAGAAGAAAGAAAGAAGGAAGAAGAAGAAGAAGAAAGAAAGAAGGAAGAAGAAGAAGAAAGAAAGAAGGAAGAAGAAGAAGAAGAAAGAAAGAAGGAAGAAGAAGAAGAAGAAAGAAAGAAGGAAGAAGAAGAAGAAAGAAGAAGAAAGAAAGAAGGAAGAAGAAGAAAGAAAGAAGGAAGAAGAAATAAGAAGGAAGAAGAAGAAAGAAGAAGGAAGAAGAAGAAAGAAGAAGGAAGAAGAAATAAGAAGAAGAAGGAGGAGGAAGAAAGAAGGAGGAAGAAAGAAGGAGGAAGAAAGAAGGAAGAAGGAGGAAGAAGAAAGAAGAAGAAGGAAGGAAGAAGAAGGAAGAAGAAGGAAGGAAGAGAGAGACCCCCCCCAAAAAAAAACCCGCAACATCAGTATGTTCAAACCCTCGGTCACAATGACTTATAACTTAATGCTAGCACAACCACCAACTTCTGAATTGTCCCATCTATCCAATTTCACTCACAAGACATAGACCAAACCATGGTATTGTCTTCCAAAGGCACCACATATGGAGATTCCCTACCTCCCTCCAACCAATAACATTAACATCAAGTCACCTTCCTGACAAATCAACCAGATTCAAACTAGGTTTCATGGTTGTAAAGTGAACATCTAACCATTTGGTCATGCACCCATTTAGGAAGAAAGTCAAAAGAAAAACTTATATTATGTATTTCATCCTCTGATGGACTTGATAAAGACCATAAGAGAATGAAACGCGTTAGCTAAGATTAGGTTTTCCTGGAAAACACGTTAGCTGAGATAAGTTTTCCTTTTCATATTGTCTTTTCCCAGATATATTGTAGTTATATCTGAAAAATTTTTTACAAAACACACACAATATATATATATATATATATATATATATATATATATATATATATATATATATATATAAAAAAGAAAGAACACTAAGATATATAATCCGATGTTCTTATAGATATTTTTATTTTACAAAATAGTGCTCAATGTAAATTTACAGAGCATTAATATTATAAATTAATTGATTTAAAATATGGTTTTGAAATGGAACTAATGTCTTTAATTTAATTACAAAATTAAATTTGGACCTTCTATTTTTGAAACATGGTTAGAACTGTGTAGCGGGAAAAACCATATTTTAAATCAATTAATTTTATATATATATATATATATATATATATATATATATATATATATATATATATACACACAAAAAAAAACTGGATCAAAATTATTTAAAGGGGGTTAAAATTATATTATATAAGCATAAAAACAAAAATATAAAAGGAGAGGAGAAGTAGGCAGGGTAGGAAAGAGAGAGAGAAGAAAACAGGCAACAGTTTTTACAGACACACATGCACTCGTGTGTGTGTGTGTGTGTGTAGGCATGGTAGAGTAGTAGTGGATAGTGGCCCAGACTGAGGAATCGGAAAGCAGAGTTCCAGTCGAATCCATTACATTCACTTACGTGCTTATACCCTTGGGAAAGGTATTAATCCTCCTCTTCTCCCTCCAGCTATGGATAAATAGTAGGACAGACTGGGTTCTATAGCCTTGGATGACAAATGGTCTAGTAGGACAACTCTGAATTCAAAACCTGTAGAGGGTCATTTGGGGGACCTTGTGGTATGTAGTGCACCAGGTCTCTGTATTCGGCTCTTCAAAAAGTGTGGTTGGTTCTGCACAAAGCCTTCACCACTATAATCAAATCATATGTGCTGGTGTCTGTTCCTAGGAACTGAGTTGCTTGAACCTCATACGTTGAATACAACGGGAGATATATACATATACACAAACAAACAAATGAATAGACTTATACCAGCAGAAGAAGAAAATAAACTTAGAGAGGACATCATTTTACCTTTATGAGACCCCTTTTGGCCAACACTTTATGAAAAGGTGAACATTGATGAATAGAATAAAATCAATGAGACACTTGTAAACAGTGAAAGAGGGGGGAAAATTGGAACACAATTAAAATAGATTTTAATTGTAAACAATTGACGAATAAAAACAAAAAAGATTCCAAAAAGAGTATAAAATATAAAAAATATTTTTTCTATCTTATATAAAGCTCGCTCGGTCCACCATTGGAGAGTTCTTGAGGCTGTGTATATTCAATTTCATCAGCCAAGCCTACATAAGCAAAAGGAACACTTCATTCATTCCTTATGTTTGAACGAGGAAATATGAGTAATTTTTCTCTATTTTATACTTTTTTAAACCTTTTTTGTTTTTAGTCATCAATTTGTTCATAATTAAAATATATTTTGTGTTCCAATTGTCAGACTATGTGTGTTGTGTTTTTAGCTTGACTATTTATATATGGTGGTCAGTGGTGCATTATGTGTAGGCCTATTGTATTATTCTAATAGTTATTTGGGTGGGTGGTAACAGTTATGTTTTGAATTATTCTAGGGGCTATTGAGTGGAAATAATTGTGGATCCGAATGTAGTTTTGTAGATATTTTATATTTTGCTTGTTAACTTTTTTACTCATTTATTATTACTGGTTATTATGTTTACCTGTGTTCGTGGCTTGTTAATTTATTATTTACTTAATAATGTACCATAATTATATATATATATATATAACAGGGTATTAGCCCTGTTCAATGTTTAGTTGTATTAAAAAAAATTACTGGATGATCTGGAAGGACTACTAATTGAATAATAATTATCAAAATTGTCAAAATAGATTGAATTCCTCATCCACCTTATTCTCCCGATCTTGTTCCTTCAGACTACCATTTGTTTCGTAGCTTACAGAATCATTTGGAAGAAACAGCTTTTGTAACACAGGAAGAGGTTAAAACTGACATTTGTGAGTTCTTTGAATAAAAAAAAAATGAAAAAAATAAGTGAGTTAAGAATTATGTTTCAGCAATAAAATGAATTTAAGAACGGTTCCAATCAAACCCACTAAGGATTCAAAATTGAGCAACACCAAATTTTCACCCAACTGGAGACTGCACGTTTTTTAAATTTATTAATTACTCATATAGTTTAAAATGGTTTATTATGAGCTATTTTACTAGTGTACATAAATGTATCATAGAATTTACTTGTGAAATACAAGACATTAGGTTTATAATACCCAGAAATATCAGGTCATCCCATAAGTTCTGTCCGAATTTTAATTTTTTGTTAAAATGGACGAAATTTAAAGAGTATTTTATAATGTCTAATGGAGCTGAACATTATTTTTATGTTTAGATGCATTTAAACTGATCAAATTTTATTTCAGTGAACAATAAAATTAAGTTTTGTTTGATTAAAACCCTGCTAACATGGAAGTACCCAAGAATCATTTGAGGCCAGAATGCTTTATGAGTTCAAGAAAGGAAACTCAGCAGCCAAAGCGGCTAGAAACATTCACTCAGTTTATGGAGAGGAATGTGTGAATGAAAGAACTTGCAGAAGATGGTTTTCAAAATTCAGAGGTGGAAATTTCACCCTTGAAGATGAAGATCGAATCGGATGTCCAGTTGAGTTTGATGAAAAGCTTCTTGAAGCAGCCCTTGAAGAAAATCCTGCTTTATCAGTTGAGAAATTGGCAGTGGTTCTCAGTTCAAACCATACAACTGTTCATCGTCATCTTCATCAACTTGGAAAAGTTCCTAAACTTGGAAAATGGGTGCCTCATGAATTGTCTGAAAACAACCTCAAATCCCGAGTTGACATCTGCTCTTCTCTCCATTCTCGCCAACTTGCTTCCCCTTTTTTAGATAGACTTGTGACTGGCAATGAAAAATGGATTTTTTTATTAAAATGTTAAGCATCGTAGACAGTCGCTTGGTAAAGGGGAAGGACACCAGCAAAGAAGGGAACTTCATAGGCAAAAGGTTCTTCTTTCAATCTGGTGGGATCACCAAGGAATAATCCACTTTGAATTCTTACCACCTAATGCAACAATTAATGCTCAAATATACTGTCAGCAATTAGAGCATTTGAACCAAGCTTTGAGGAAAAAAAAGACTTGCTCTAGTGAATCGAAAAGAGGTGATGTTTCATCAGGACAATGCGTGACCCCACACAGCAAGAATCGCGTCACAAAAGATCGAAGAACTTGGTTGGGAGAAAATTCCTCATCCACCTTATTCTCCCAATCTTGCTCCTTCAGACTAACATTTGTTTTGTAGCTTACAGAATCATTTGGAAGAAACAGCTTTTGTAACACAGGAAGAGGTTAAAACTGACATTTGTGAGTTCTTTGAATCAAAGCCAAAAGAATTTTACAGTAATGGAATTAGTAAGCTTGTTAATAGATAGAAGGAAGTCATAGATAATCAGGGAAAATACATTGTTGATTGAATCTGTAATTAAATGTAACATTTGGTCACTTGTTTACTTTATTCAAAATTCGGACAGAACTTATAGGATTACCTGATACATACACAGATGTCCTTAAGGACACATGGCACAGCAGATAAAGGTGTTAGTTAGATCCAGTGACAGGACCGAAAGAGTGCGAGTTTAATAAGTTAAGGTGGTGGAGAATTTGCAGAGGGGAATTAACAAGAGATAACTGATATCGATTAGACATGGCATGTGGAACTAGAACAGTCTACCCCAGCAAACAAAATAAAGGGTTCAGTTTGACATTCCAACCACCTGAAGAAGACCGGAATGTACAATGGCTGAAACATTGTGATAAATATGACAACAAAGATGAGGATGATAGTCCAAACAATGTAAATAGTGTACATAATACCTCATCTCAGAAATATAGACAAATACAAATTCATTATTTTTTACTTCAAAATAAATAGACATTTTTATAATACAATTCCTAAACTTATCTTTAGTAAAAAAAAATAAGCTTTTTTCTTTAAAAAGAAAAAAGGAATGGTTATGGGTGTCCACCAATGAAATTAAGAGTAAAAGTGGTCCATGGATAAAAAAAAAAAAAAAAAAAAAAAAAAGGCCCCGGAACAACTGACCCAATCTATCCACTTCGATAAGACCATCAAGTTGTGTATAACTTAACACTTCGGTAGATAATAGAGACATTGTATTCACCAGTTTTAATATTCAATAAACTTGTTAGTTTTATCAACGGTATCATTCATTTTATTGAAGGAGTTCTCACTTCGGCCTTGATTCTTAATCCCTGGCCACAAAGACAAAACATAACTTCACTGTAGTAGAGAATTGCTCATTTTTTACCGCGGTACACAACATATAATTTGATCCACCATAAGACATCACATTCAACCCCAATATCAATGTTTTTGGAAACCCTATCCCTACTGAGACAACACACCAGCTCCAACCAATGAAGGAAAAGAACATTTGATGACCTTAAGTTCAGTATGCCGTAATAAACTAGGTGGAGATAGTGACTGAAGGGAACTGAGGTTTATACACACACACGAGATGGACTCTTCCATTGATTTTGATATATGAGGATCCGACAGCCTCATTCAGTTTTTATGTTTGTGTTGTATGTAACAATTCAGTCCTGCTAGTGACCTGCATACAAGTCCACATATTGTGCAACAGTGAAGATCTCGGGATGCTTTTTTCACTGTCAATACAACTAATTTCAAAATTTCTTATACTGCTCTGGCATAAATATCTACAGTTATTTCTATAGAGGGAAACTTGCTTGAAGTTAGTATGAGGCACATTGACAACTGAGAGGTTACTCTTTAGCTTGTCTTTGTACCTGAGCCACAGCTGTCCAACGTTCCTTTGTCCACTGTCAAGCTGGCTATACATGAGAACTTTAGGTAGAGTGGAAAGTTCTCAGTGTGCTTCCGTGACAATAAATTTCAATTTTCCATTTTTGTTTCAAAATCATAAAAACACAGAGACTTGTGTATAAACAGTAAAATGTACAAATATATAGCCTACTTATATAGGTATTTTTATTTTTTTTGTGCTTCAGTAATTTCTGATGATTCACAAACATGTCCCTCAGAGTCCAGTCAACGGTGTGTTGACAAAAACTGCAAAATAATTTATCACCATCATGATAAAAATCATCATGGAAAACTGGCTCTTCAGTTCTGTATTTTGCCGAGAGTGTGCACCCAAGTTTTCTAGCTTTTCGTTTACTCATCATGAAAGATAATCAAAACTTCATTTAAAATTCTAATTTAATTTTTTTTAAGCATTTCACCCCAACAAGGTGAGAGTGTCACTAGTACGCAAGGGGTTTCAGAGAGTGAAAGTATGAGAAAAGATTGGGTATAGGGGAGATTGAGGAAAGGATAAAAAGAAGAACGGGGATCAGAAGATGATGATTGAGGTTACATTTAAATTTTTGAAGATTGTAATTATCAGAGAAACAAGTAAGAGGAAGGAAGTTCCACTGTCTGGAAGTGTGAGAGAAGAAGCTGTTGGAGTAGAAGGGTGGGACCTAGATACCAATCTAGTAACACGCTTAAATTTATGTAGTCAAGGCATAAGGGAAAATAGCTCATTAGAGCAGTTTCCATGAAAATATTTATAAAAAAGACAGAGAAGCCACATCACATCTGTGAGAAAGTGACTGGAGTTGAAGTGCCAAGCCAAGACTGTAGATCTGTCTTTGGATTTTGTCAAGAACCTCAAGATGAACAACAGGGGCACCAGGCCATATATGGCAACAGTATTCAATGTATGGACGAGTGGTAGATTTGGAGAGGTGTAGGATGGAGTCAGATGAGAAAAACCTGGCACGAAAAAGAGAAACATATATCCTTGCGGTAGATGCAGCTATTGATTCAATGTAGTTGTTCCACCTCAAGTCAGAGGAAAACATGAGGCCAAAAAGGAGAAGTTAGACTCTCTCATGAAGTCAAGCATCAACCATGTTGATAGGAGGCAGGGAAGTTTCTCTATGGTGGTTAAATAAGAGCAGTTTAGTTTTGGAGGCATTAAAATTTACAAACCATTTTCTGCCTCAGTTAACCACTGATTGGAGGTCTTTTCAAAACCAACGACCAGGTCAACTTTATCAGCACTGCTGAATTTACTATTGAGACAAGAGTAAATGGTAGCATCATCTGCATAGATGTCTACTTGGAGAACACAAGTATTTATCTGAACGGAACTGGAAAAGAACCCATTCATGATGACCTTCATTTCAGGATTTGATAGGATTGATTGGATTAAATCAAATAATTATCCTGTAATACTGTAGCCCTGAAGCTTACACAGAAGGCCAGCATACCAAACCCTGTCAAACACCTTAGAGATACCTAGAGTCACAGCTTGAGCTTTACCTCTATTATCAAGAGCTTGATATAGGTGTAAGCACATCAGCAGTAGACCAGACAAAACAGAATCCATATTGTTTGTCAGGGAGTAGATCGTGCGAGGTAAGTTGCTTAACCACTTCGGCATGGGTTAAAGCCTCAAAGACTTTGCCGAAGAGTGGTAGGAGACTGATAGGTCAGTAGTTAGAGGGGTCAGAAGGGTTTCCAAAGTACTTTAAAACAGGGATAACTGAGGAGGACTTCCAACAGGTTGGAAAGCAAAAAGGCAACAGTTATATAGTTTGGAGAGAACTGAAGCCAACTCAGGAGCATATTTCTTTAGGACTACAGCTAGGCGCGCGCACACACACACACACACACATTAATTTGACAGATTTTTATTACTTGAACATTATTTTTAGTGGACATTCTTATTTGAGTAGAAGCTACATTTATTTATTAAATAGTATATTTATTTTTGTCCACCGGCCTGAATATTTGAGAAATCTTATTAGAAAAAAATATATGCATTCTGGCAGGATTTGAACACGTGTTCCCTTGGGGTAAACAGCCATTAGATCTGACATGTCCAAACGAAAATAAATAAATATACTGTTTAATAAATAAATGAAGCATCTATTCAAATACGAGTATCCACTAAAAATAACATTTAAGTAATATACACTGCGTGCCAAATTATTATCGAGATAACTTCTTTTTATAATATTTCAAAAACTGTCCCATCAATTCACACAAAATTCTCACACAATGTTGGCAACACTGACCTGCGCAATCACTGAAATTTTCGTACTGATCTGCGCAATGTAAACAAACTGGCACCATATTTGTTATCAGTACGGTGATTTGAGCATGCCAAATTATTAGAAAGGTTTAGTAAAAATCCCAGAATTGGGAAAACATTTATTAATGTTGCACGTGAATGTTTATGATCAAAAGAAGCTAATAAATAAGATAATCAAACAAATAATAACAGATACAAACAAACTCACAATTTTAAACAAATTAATAGGGAATGTGCTTTCCCTGTTTTGAAATTACTTGAAGTCGACGATCCATAGAATTTGGTAATTGTAGGATGTCATCTGCTGCAATGCCGCGAGATATGTCAAGCAATTGCTTGCCATAACTCAGCGCCGCTCCTGAATTGTCATCCGTTGGCGTACAGTCTTCGCTTCATGATGCTCCAAAGGTTTTCGATTGGGTTCAAATCCGGAGAATTTGGTGGCCACTTCATTTTTCGAGGTCCATCGAAGCCTAACCATTTCAAATATTCAGTCGTCTTGTGAGCAGCATGTGAGGGAGCATTATCTTGCATAGAAACAATGACCTTTCTGAAGGCAACTCTTTGCCTTTTCCTCCACGGTTCAAGGTGCTCCTTCATAAACGCTGTGTATGCATCAGTAGTCATTTTGATGCGATCTGGTACTATCCATGGGCCCACTAATGTTTTTCCAATAATACCACCCCAGATCATTATGCCCCCACCGCCTTGTTGGCGTCTCAAACGCTGATGGCAATTCTGTCCGTTCATTACCCAGCCTTTGCACCATCTATCTGGCCCATCAAGTGTTGCTCGAGTTTCGTCTGTGAACAAAACTTTAGAGAAATCAATCTTCATATTGTCCTCGGCCTATTTCAATCGATTGTGAATGTGATTTCTCCTTAATGGAGGCTTCAATACAGGTTTGACTGCTGTTGCTATTTCTCTCAGATACCGACACCGAGTACTTTTAGACACATTAGGATCCCCAATGCAACTGAAAAGCTCTTGGCTGGTAAGTCCAGGGTTCTTTGTGGCCCCTCGTTTAAGTCGTGACATGAAATGACGTGAAATAACCCTTGGCTTGCCTTTATCTGCCCTTTTGCGCACTTGTGTAGGGTCAGCGGTGAACTTCTTCGCTGTTTCATGACACCTCCCTATCATTTTAGAAATTTCTAGGGTAGATTTACCTTTTGAGAGTTCTGAGGTGATAGTTTTCTTTTTAGCATTACTTAAACTGCTTTTATGGCTCATCTTTTTACTAAATTCTTACACTTTTCTAATAATTTGGTACGCTCAAATCACCATGCTGATAACAAATATGGCGCCAGTTTGTTTACATTGCACAGATCAGGTCGAAAATTTCAGTGATTGTGCAGGTCAGTGTTACCAACATTGTGTGAAAATTGTGTGAATTGATTGCACAGTTTTTGAAATATTATAAAAAAAAGTTATCTCGATAATAATTTGGCACGCAGTATATATATATATATATATATATATATATATATATATATGTATGTGTGTGTCTAGGTATGTAGAAAAATAGGAAAGAACACGTTTGGTACATAATCCAGGGTTCTTCAGTATTTTTGTTTTTATTTTTAAAAAACAGTTCTGCATACAGAAGTAGAGCTTAGATTATAATTTTAAAAATATGATTCCTTTGCTACATTCTTATGTAGTGAAGGAATTTAAAAAAAAGAAAAGAAATTATTATATATATATATATATATATATATAAGTCAGGACTCATACCTTTCCCAAGGGTATTAGCACATAAGTGAATGTAGCGGATTTGAATGGAATTCAAACTCGGCTCTCAGATTCCTCAATCTGAGCCACTATCCATTACTCCACCATGCCATTCACTTATGTGCTAATACCTTTGGGAAAGGTACGAGTCCTCTCCTTCTCTCCCAGCCATGGATAAATAGCAGGACAGGATTCTACAGCCTTGGATGGCAAGTGGCCTACTGCAGAAAGAAATGGCAACCTACTGCAGGAGAAAATCTGCCTCGTCAGTCATGTATCATAAGATGCATGATTGCCTAAGTGCGTATCATGCATGGCACATAACCAACTGATACATACAACAAATTTATAAAAGTTTGTCTAAAGACCAGCAATACTTCTTTAAGAATTTTATTTATATATAACTAACCACTAACAATATAATGACAACATAAAAAACAACTTCAATATAATAATGTTATCTATGAATCTGCTTGCCCTCTTAGATAATGTGTGGAGGTGTGCATCTTTTTTTTTCATTATGATTCATGGGTTATACAACTACATTATTGTGTCAATTAATGCATCATTTATCTGATAACAGTTAAATTACTTGTCTTCAACCAACACAAAAAATAACAAAACCTTACTAACAATACAGAAAGACTATCACATAAATTGTAAAAAATGACTACAAATTCTTGAAACATTAAACATAAAAAACAACCTAACATCAATAAAATGTTGTATAATTTAAGAAAAAATATAATAAATATATTTCATGTATTAAAAAAATCCCCCCTACAAATTGTTATGGGATCTTACCCATAATAATAATAATGGACTATTCCATACTTAATAAATACTGCGCCTCAGTCAGTAGGCGAGAGTCAGTAGTTCAAGTTTTGAACGACTGCACGGTTGTACTCTCTTCCCACGGGCGGGAGGAACCCGAAGGAGGCTACGCCAAGGGCGGAGTCTCCTTCGGGAGGTTAAACCTGCCCTGGAACCCATTTATACGGGTTCAAATGGGCTATTTTTGGCCGAGCCTAATGGCTCGGGAATGCCCACGTTAAAAAGGCCTTGTGCCACATGACACCCTCGTGGGGGGTGACTGAATATTGTCAGTAGTTCAAGTCTGAACCGACTGTTCGGGTTGTACTCTCTCTTCCTATGGAACGGGAGGAACCCGGAAGGAGGCTACACACGGCCAAAGGGCGGAGTCTCCTTTGGGGAGTAGTTCAAGTCTGGACCCTGAACCCTTCCTTAGGAACCCGGGTTCAATGGGCATATTTTGGCTGAGCCCATGGGCTCGGAATGCCCACGTTAAAAAGGCCTTGTGCCACATGACACCCTTGTGGGGGGGGGGGACTGAATATCCTCAGTAGTTCAAGTCGAGTCAAGAGTCGAGTCAGAGGCAGTTCGAAACAGAGTCGCGTTCAGACAATTACTACAAGACATTGGAATAGTGATACTAGTCGAGACTACATTGCTCTCTCTACTAAACCTGATTGTTCGTACTAACACTTTCTACTTCTCTGTATATATTCCTGTTTGTAATATATCTGTGTTATTCCATACCTGTGTTCGCGTTCTTCTTTATTGGTTCTACCTTGGACTATCACCGTGGTACAAGGAACCGGACCATAACACAAATCTATGATACAATATTGCAAATGAAACTAATACTTTATTTGAAAATTGATAAAAATTGACATCAGACAAAAAGTAAAAGCTCTTTGATAATGCCTTATGGAAACTTAAAATAGAGATGAAACAATTTATATTTGAATATGTAATGAAAAACAGGAAAAGGGGTCGAGTAAATAGAAAATCATTTAAGAAATCCCAACAAAGACCTTAACCTTCATGGCCTTTAACCAATGTGTGTGTGTGTGTGTGTGAGTGAGAGAGAGAATTTAAAAATCATTTTTAGTGGATACTCATTTGAATAGATGCTCTAAGAAAATTACTTTGTTTGGATACAAAACTAAGCAGATATGAAAATTTAAGAATTTCATACAAGAAAGATTTTGCTTTAAAGCAGGTTTCAGACTTTGCTTCATTGGCAAAGCTATGCTGTGGCTGAGTCGGTTAAGGCACATTGGATCTAATGATGGTTTCCCTCTGTCCAGATTTGAATCCTGCTGGAGTGTCTATATTTTTCTTTAATATGATTCTGTAGAAGAGATGACTTACCCTGTGTGGCAAAGCAAGCACGTATATGCCTGGCATGAGTGAAAAAAGAAAAAAAAGGAAAAAGAAATATGGCCACTCTAACACCTTAATTTAAGAAAGACACTTTCTTGGAGCTAGGAGAATTGGCAAGAGTGGTTAGACGTAGGCAAATTTTTCACAAGATTAGCTAGGCATAAAACACCACACAAGAGAAAAACCATGAGATGCTTGTGAATGTTGTACTGTGTAGACAGAGAGACTGTCAGTTGAGAAAGTGGTTACTTGGGTTAGTTTCTCACAGATTCCTCAAATGTTCAGGCCAGCAGATGAAAGTAATTAAATAACTGGAACATCTATTCAAATATGGGCATCCACTAAAAATAACGTTTAAAGTGATAAAAATCTGTTGGATTGATAAAAAAAAAATCCATTACCTTAGAAAACACACACACACACATATATATATATATATATATATATATATATATAGGCAGCAGATTTTCTTTTAGGCATGTCTGATGGAATAAATTACAGATATTATGTCTGCTAATTTTTAACAAAATCCATTCATACTCATGAATATTGAAGGATGAGAGAAATGTGCTATAGCTGTTTAAATTTCTTTTTTCATTTCCCAAGTACTTTTGATCTTTTTCGAAGATCATCTTCAGAGGTGCAAGTAATACAAAACTATATGTTGTTCATTAATATAAGTATTTATACGAAGTTGTGCATTGTTATCTATTACCATTATTTTTTCATTATGCTTTTAAATGCGAAACAGTTGCAATGTGATGAGCATTCATTAGGATGTGAAAAAAATTATCCATTATTGAATTTTTTCTTTCTAGGTTATAAGTTGTGTGAGATGGGCAAATTGGCACCATTTTATATTTTTAATCTTGCAACATTGTTTTTGTTGATTACACAGTATAGTAGGGTCAGTTGGGCTCTGTCTGTGAGAAAAAGAGCACCAAGATGCAATTCAATCTGCTAGAAATTTAGGAAAAGCATGCTGTACTGCTTAGCATTTGCACCAGAAGTACCAATATGAACATTTCAGAGTATTTGGGTGTCAAATCTGAGGTCAGCACAGAGGATTTGGAAAGAGTTGGATGAGTAATGATTACAAAAGGTTCAGCAGCTCAGAAAACTTACTGATCATTCAGATAAGAACTCTCAAATCTGTTGGTGAGGGCCTCAGACTCAACACAGAGGTCAACATCAAGTGACTTGAGGAGGTAGTGCTACCCTGGATCAAGGGAGTGGCTGCTGGAAGACCCTATGTCTGGCAACAAGACTCTGCACCATGCCACACAAGCAGGAGAACCCAGTCACGGCTGTCAGAAAATTTCTGCAACCACATTACCCCTTACACCTGGCCATCTAACTCCCTGGATTTTTTTTTTTTAACCTTTTCACCCCAAGCAAGGCGGGAAGCCACTAGGATGCAAGGGGTTACAGAAAATTTGAAGCAAGATCAGATAGGAGTGATAGAAGAAAGGATGAGGAGAAGGGTAGTGGATAGATCAAGGCAACTGGAGATGTCGATTGAATAGCTGGAGATTATAGCTCTCAGGGAAACTGGAATTGGGAAGGGATTTCCACAGGCAAGAGATGCAAGACATGAAGCTATTGGAGTAGAAGAGACGGATACATTTAGGAGTTCCGACAGTGAAGGGGTGAGAGCGGGATGTCAGCCTCATGAAGTCTGGGAACCAGCGAATGCAGCTCGTCGGAGCAATTGCCATGAAAGTATTTGTAAAACAGACAGAGAGAGGTGACAGTGCATCTGTGAGAAAGTGACTGTAGACGAGATGCCAGAGCAGGGCCAATTATATTGCATATCTGCCTCTGGAGCCTATCAAGAACCCCAAGGTGAACAGAAGGGGCACCAGACCATATATGGCAGCAATACTCCATGCAAGGGCGAATTGTTGATTTGTAGATCAGGAGGATCGATTCCGGGGAGAAAAATTTCCTTGCCCGGCACAGGGAGCCAACTTTCCTTGTGGTGGACAAAGCAATTGACTCAATGTATTTGTTCCATCTCAGGTCAGCCGTCAACGTGAGACCAATCAGCCACAGAGAGTTGCTCTCGAGGAGTTGAGCATCAGACATTCTAATGGAGGGCAGGGAAGGATCTCTGTGGTGATTAATTGATCCCCTTGATAATAATGTGTAGGATGCAGTTGAGTAAGAGAGCAAAACTTCTTATAACACCAAAGATAAACTGAAAGCAAAGATTATGGCAGCATTCAGCAATTTAAACAAGGCAACCATTCAGAAGAGTTGCAGGTAATTCCAAAGTTGCCTAGAGGCCATGGATGAAGCCAATGGTGATTCTATTTAGTATTTCAAGATATTTTTGTGTAATTATGTCTGTTAAAATGAGATGTCAGTGTTATTTTCATTTTTGTCTAAGTTAGACAACAATTTATCTCTTACACCATATATATATATATATATATATATATGAAAAAAGTTGAAAAAGAAAATGCAACTGGAGCCTTTAGAAATATTTATTTTGAGTAACTTTATTCGTTTCACAGTTCTATGATTTTCATAAGTTAAATCAAGATGGAGAGATGTCTCACATCTAAAGAATTACTTCTGATTTATGCAAAAAAAAACAAAACAAAAAAACTTATAGCTCAGATTGCTGCTTAAAATGCAATCTGATTAGTTTATTAAGATCACATGATCAGGCATAGTAATTTTTGCACCAAAAATTAATGATCAAAACATTTTCTTGTCAAAAATTGAGTGTCATAGTTCAGGGAGTGTGGTTCATGAGAAGAAAGTGTTAAGTCGTTCAAGTATCAAGAATTCTAATTTACTTTGGACCTTAGTGACAATCCCAAAATGATCAATGTAAAAGGATTAATGTGTGCGTGTGTGTAAATAATTTTAGTGTTTCTTGCTGTCGGAATGTACAGGTTAATGTGACAAAGTAAAAATGATAATAATGATGATGATGATAGAAAAATAAACAAGAATTGTACATGTATGTGCATATAAATATATTACAGTTCAGTAAGTAGCCAGGAAAAAAGAAAAAAAAAGAAACAGAAAAAGAAGGAAAAAAAAAGAAACGGAAAAAGAAGGAAAAAAAAAGAAACGGAAAAAAAGAAAAAAAAAAGAAACGGAAAAAAAGAAAAAAAAAAGAAACGGAAAAAAGAAAAAAAAAAAAAAAAAAAAAAAAAAAAAAAAAAAAAAAAAAAAAAAAAGAAAAAAAAAAAGAAAAAGAAAAAGAAAAAAGAAAAAAAAAAGAAAAAAAAAAAAAAAAAAAGAAAAAGAAAAAAAGAAAAGAAAAGAAAAAGAAAAGAAAAAAAAAAAGAAAAGAAAAGAAAAGAAAAAAGAAAAGAAAAGAAAAGAAAAAAAAAGAAAAGAAAAGAAAAAAGAAAAGAAAAGAAAAAAGAAAAGAAAAGAAAAGAAGAAAAAAGAAAAGAAAAAAAAGAAAAGAAAAAAAAAAAAGAAAAGAAAAAAAAGAAAAGAAAAAAAAGAAAAGAAAAAAAAGAAAAAGAAAAAAAAGAAAAAGAAAAAGAAAAGAAAAAAGGTTATACCTTCTTATAGATCAATGTTTCATTTTTAATAATCCATTAGTTTCATATCATTACATCCAACAAATTCTGAGTGCAAGTAAATATAAAAGAGGTGTTTTTGAAATTTTAATTTGTTGTCCACACTGACGGACATCCAATTTAAAAGCTCAAGACCTTTTATATCCAGCTTGTTTCATATAACAGTTTCTAAGTGAGCTTAAATCTTTTTCTTATATTTCTTATGGTTATTCTACAGTTGTATAAAGTAAATTACTTATTGTGTAAGTAAATAAGCATTAAAAAATAAATTAGAAATACATATTTTAATTAAATTTTACACTTGTATCTATCCATAGAAAAAAAAAAGAAACTGTGTACGTAAAATAATGTAATTTTTAAATGTACATATATAATCTGATATTTGTCAATGGAAAAAAAGGAAAATCGATGTACATAAAAAAAAGAAATAAAGTATTATAATTTTGAAATGTGTGTATGTATATATTTATAATTTATTTTTATAAATCTTGCATGTGTACATAAATTATTGTAATTTTAAAAATATCTATTAAAATTTTATATTTACTAATTAACTATTTTTTGAGATCAAATTAAGTAAGAGGAGTATAAAGATGTAAAAAAAAAAAATAAATAAACGAAAAAAAAACAATCATTTCTAAAATAATTTAATTTATTTTTGAATAAGTTCTTAAAATTTCAACAATTGATTTTTGCAAGAATTTTCAAATTAATGTTTTTCAACTGACAAAGGTGCTAAAAAAGAAAACTAATGCTAAATATTACATGACCGCTAACCTAAAAAAAAAAAAAAAAAAAAAAAAAAAAAAAAAAAAAAAAAAATTTTCAACCTAAATTTCAAATGTGCTTGAAAGGAATAAAAAAAAATTTCTTTCCTATTATTAATAAAATAAACTTTTTCACAATAAAACCTTGTTTTTAATTGGGGCCTTTTTTCATCATGGTATGTGGTTTCATCAATGTGACACAGTATTGTCGGCCTAGGGTCAACTCCTAGTCATGGCATGAAGCTGTGATACTTCTACCAGCATTTTGGGGTTGACTTTTAGTCACTGCCACCAACATATGACCCAGTTGATCAGTGGTCGTCGCTACCCAGCGGGATCCTTTGGTCAGGATACAAAATGGGATGGTCGGTCAATTCTAACAGCTTCACACAAGCTCCATCATTCTCAGCTCACTTTGAATGACTGATTACCGAAGTAACTACTTCGATCTAAAGTCTAACCTACCCACATTGTGATTTGATCTTAGCTAGACGAGATCAATCAGGCATCAAGCCGTAGTGCAAGATGAATCTAACCTGGAGGCAATGCTGCACAAGTATAAAAAGAAATAAATAAAAACCAGAAAAAGGTTCAGGTATGTTGAAAGAAAGCAAATCAACTTTTATCGGTCTGTTCTGTACAGAAGTATGTGTTTTTCCCAACCTGTTTCTTCTGAGAGTGACACTATTATACTTCTAGGCAAGTTCCTGTCTTCTAAGTCAACTGGTTTAGTTTTTATGTGTTGGCTTAGCTTTGTTCGTCTGTATAACTTGCTGTTTTGTAGGAAGGCGAGGTCAGAGGCTGGAATCGTGGAATCCCTCAACCAGCTTCTGGGTGGTAACTCTCTGGTTCCTGCTAGCGAACTGAAAACAACTACTAACTGACTGGTGAACTGCCCAAGGGTGCTTGCTTATATGGACTTTGACCAAAAACTGGTGCGGGGTTAGACACAGCCTGGGGTTTTCGGTAATTCTCAGATTCCTACAATGTTGTCGAGCTAGGAAAATTAATTACTTCCCATTTTTGGGGGATCCCTTTGTCGTGAGGAGAGGTTGCAGGATAGCTATCCTCCTAAACTCCCAACTTCTCACATTGGTACTTCATACCAAATCCTTTCAGTGGGCGTTAGTAATTTCCCTGTCTTTTTTACCAATTTACCTCAGCCTATCACCATTGCTACCACCCAACCAATGGCATCTTGGTCGTGGGAGTGTGTGGCTAAGCTTGCTTCATTAATTAACTCTTTGACATCCCTTTTAATTCAGGATTTCTGAGATCAGAATTATCAACTTTATTTATGTAATTCCCTTTTCTGTCTTACAGTTAACACATGGCCCTGTTGCTTGGCCAACTCCTAAAATCTTTGTAATTTCAAATGATATCTTCGATGCTTTCCAGCTATTTCGTGTTTTCTTGACCAGTACTTTTACAATTATCATTAATCAATTGTCAAAAACTCGCCACATGGCCTTTTTGTGAGTTTACCGTTTCAGCAAATCCTCAGGTTCTTGAGAAAAGTAAAAATAAAATCATTCCATATCTCTTGGGACATCTTCCTATGCCAAAAATTCTTACAATTAACACATGGTCGTGTCGCTTGGCCAACTCCTAAAATCTTTGCGACCTCAAATGATATCTTCAGCGCCTTCTGGTTCTCGTACTTTCTTAACCAGTACTTTTACAAACATCATTAATCAATTGTCAAAAGCTCGCCACATTGCCCTTCTGTGAATTTATTGTTGACGCAAATCCCTGGTTTCTTGAGAAAAGAAACTTTTTTTTTTAAAGTAAAAAATAAAATCTCGGGATATCTTTTTTGTTCTCAATATTTTCTTGTTTAATTTTTATGACTAATTAGTTAATCAATTACCATAGCTAAATAGTGTCACATCATGGCATGCTAACCCGGTGAAATGACGTCACATTTCAGTGAGAGGCACTTTTTTTTTTCTTCATTTTAAAATCAGAGAATTTTATGTTTTGAAATGCGTTACGTTCAGAGTTGTGTGTTCCTACGCATATCAAAATAGTCACATCTTAAAGAAAATACTGTGGGCCCCTAAAAATTACATAAATAATTTCTAAAATTACATAATTTTTTCTATTTTAAATGGATATTTCTTGCAAGATATTTTTTTTACTTTTAGCTTCAGAAAATATTTTTTATTTTCTACACAATTTATTTATTTCAAAATTTATTTTTGGTAATTGGTAAATATTACTTTTTAACTTTGAAAATAGGTTTTATCGTAATTTTTACATTTAAGCATATTTTTCAATTTTAATTAACTGTACATTTTAACACCTAAATTCAACAAGAGAAAATGTTGCCATCTGAAAATAATGTAACTTTCAAATTTCTAGTTCATTTATTTTTACTAGGGCTCGAAACCGATTTTATAAAACCAGTTGTCATATGATGATCACTAAAACCGAAACCTATTTGCCAAAACCGATTTTAATGTTTGTAGTTCCTATGAAACATTTCTCTTTTTTCCTTTGAAGAAATACCGTTATTGCAGTCAGTCAGCATTCAGCTAGCGGAGTGCTGTCTGTTTCATTGAAACAGATCAAGCAACATATCAATTCTCACCTTACCAATACTTTAGATCAGCACTTTGCCATTTCCTTCCCTAACCTCTTGCCAACTCCTAGAATTTGAAGGTTACAGACTTTATTCATAGCAGGTCAAGAGAATGGTGTTAGTGTTAAGTCAGGTGATCTTTCCCATTGAGTATATGTAATAACCAGTTCTAGATTTATTTTAAGGAAGCAACACTAACTAAATTTTCTCTATTTTACAATAGCTTTTATAGTGTGATAAGTTTTATAGTTTTCCTTTTCATAAGATAAAAAAGGAAATCAACTGTGTGGAATTATTTTGTTCAGAAAAACAAAAATGAAACTCAATGCACGAAGTGTGAGAAGACCATGAAGTCTTCTGGAGGATCTAACACATCTCTGATCTTGCATTTGAAAAAAATTAATCAAATTGACATAAATCAAGATGCAAACCAGCCTCCTGTGAAAATAGCAAGAAGAATGGAAGACTTTTTAACAAAGAAATCTATGGAAGAAGAGATTTCAAAGTTAGCTGCTATAGATGGATTTTCTTTCAATTCAATCACCAAAAGCAATTTTATACAGACAAATCTTCATGATCAGAGGGGCAAATATGATAAATTACCTGAAACATCTGCAAATGAAGTCAGGAATATGGTAATGAATTACAACATAACCAAGAAAGAAGAACTTATTCATTATTTCAAAAAAGTAGCAGCACTGAGGATTTGCTACTTATTGGCATTGTATATATATATATATATATATATATATATATATATATTAAATATTTATGTTGGTCACACCACAAACTTGCTTTCATGACACTTGACACTACATTTGAATGAAAACTAACATTTTTAGGCATTTAAAACAACATGCCTGCCCGCACACACAATTCCATAAAATACTTGTCGAAAACACAATTATACTTTGACATGAAAACAATAGACAAAAACTAAAAATCCTTGAAGCATTATACATCAAACAGTTGAAACCCAACCTAAACAAAATCAATTATGGCATCTCTACAAATATTCTTAAATGTCTATAATTGGTAACAGAAGCCATTGGTTTATACCAACGGCTTTCCATACTTCATACTTCTCCAATTCACTCTCGTGTGGTCATGTCTGACATCATGAGATGCAGTGCGATTTTCGCTTCTAGCATCTTATATACACGTGTTTATCATTGCTTAGAAGTCATCTATGTAAACATTGACAGACTATCATCACTGTCTTGTCCATATATTGCTTAATATGTTGTAATTGAGATCTTTGATAATGGCTTATGTAAGCCGAAAGCTTAGATTGTATTAAAAAAATATGGATCAATAGTGAATTTCTTTCTTCGTTCAATGATAATGTTATTAAACTTATCAGACGTTACGAAAAAAATTTATTTAAAATAAATAGACAACACTTGTCTATATTATTTAATGAAATGTGTATGAATATATTAGGTATGAATATTATATATATATATATATATATATATATATATATATATATATACACATATACATATACACACACACACACACAGGTAAATCTGAATAGAATAGAGTACAATTCCAACAGTTGTAATATTTAATGTAAAAAAGGGCCCAATACAAAAGTAGAGAAACATTATTTATTTTAGGATATTACACCAAAAACATGTCAAAATTACTACACAATTGCAGTCATGTTTCAATGTGTATCAATGCATCTCATCAGGTGATTGTAAATTAATGGCCAGTGAATGATTTATTTAGATTTAAAAAGCAAAATACAACCTCTTTTTACAAAAAAAAAAAAAAAAAAAAAAAAATGGGGGGTTAAGGTTTGTGGGCTTTACTCTGATCAATCAATTAAATATGCCCTATTTATTTATCAACTATAAAAAAACGTTTATGTAGGAAATTCACAAAGCATATAACTTGTTTAGCATTTTGTTAAATTACCTCTTTACCCTATTTTTATTTCTTAGGAAACAGCATTGTCTAGGTTGTATTATTTAATGTAATCCATTTGCATCTGCTTTAGTTTATGTCTGGCTGCTGTTAGCTGCCAATCTACGGGTCATGACCCATTTATAAGAAAAAAAAGAAATATGGTTGAAGCTTTTGACTAAGTCATTATCAGGGTAGGTACAGACAATTGTGTGTATTTACGTAGCAAATGTTCTTTAAGGCCACTGTCATTAAAGACAACAGACATTTTGCGTTGATTAATTTTATTTATCAGCTTTTCCAAATTATGAATAATCTTTCTCAGATAAGGAAATTCCGTCAGAAGAAATAGGGTTCAAACTTTCAACTTTCTTAAGTCATCATTAGCATAGAGACAAATGATGAGTTTAGTAGAAACTAGTGAGTGTTGTGACATAGACAAAGAGTGTTGTGGTGTAAGCAAGATGTGACTTTTTTTGTTACCTTAAATTTGAATGCAATGTCAATCATTATATGCCATCTTCTTAATTCTGGTTCTTTTATTGTTCTCTTTCCATAATAGTGTTTCTTTTGTTTTCTTATATTCTTTAAAACTCAGTAAACCCCCCCCACACACACATCTTAGTGGCTTTGTTACCTTGCTCAGGGTGAAATGATTAATAAAAAAAATTACATTTCAGGATGCAGGCTATTAAGTTATAATTATTTTTATTTATTGATAGTTGATTTTGTATTGCTTCAAGGATCATAAGTTTGTTTTTACTATATGATTTTGCTAGTATTTTGGTGCTGTTTGTCAGCCACTGTTTAATGTTACTATGATCCGTAAACTACTAGTTAATGATGGCACCATGCTCTGATAAATGGCACGTGAGTCTCCATGAGAGTGTGATTGTTGTATATCCTATGTAAGATGTTTTGTGTGTATTATTTACAAAGAAACACTTTTGGAGTGGACAAGAATATTCATACACATCATTGGTTTGTAGAAGGGCTTGAAAGTTTGGGATATATCGTTTTTAATAACTAAGTTGCTAGTTTTGAATTTTTTGTAGTAAATAATAAATTTAATGTATTTATTTTTTTTTTTATTTTGATTGGTTTTATAGAGGATGTATCAAAAATACTTTTAGAAAATTTGGGGGGCAGGTTCCAAAGTCCATATAAACATATGTACACAAATCCTTTGTTTATAAGTTATTAAGTTGAAAACATTTATGATAGATGGCGCTGTGCTGCTATGTAGACTAGGTTACATTTGTCATTCATGTACATTTGTGGCTAGTCTGTCTTCAACGTTTAATATGTGTAGTAGTGAGTTAACAATGTGTTTCATTTAACAATGGCAGGATATTCATGTTGGGAGCTGGCAGATATTATTTTCATATATGGTTGCATGAATGGTGATGAACACAAGGCTGGACAGCTGTATCAGGTTGTGCTTTCAGACAGAAGGCAGCCGAGGCATCCAACCATTGCTGCTGTTTATCATCACATTGCTGAGACAGGGTCTGTGGCACCAAATGACAAATGTAATCTAGTCTAAGTGACATCACAGCACCATCTACTGTAAACTTTCATTAAACTTAACACAAAAATGAAGGATTTGTAGAAATGTTTACATGAACTTTTGCCCTTGTTTTGGTGCAAGGAACCAGCCCCCAAAAGTTTGTCAAAGAATTTTTGATACACCCTGTATATCTATGCACGATGCTTTTACAGCCATTTCATCTTTTTTTTTGTAATTGTAGTGCATTTGATTTTGGTAAATGTAAATATATAAAAAGATAAACAAATATAGATATAAAATATTACGACTTGTCTTAATCAAGATTGAATCATCTTAATATCCCGTTAAAATTATAGCATCCTCCTTGAAACACTTACTGTTTCCTTGATAATTCATACCCCCCCCCTTAGGACAGAACTACCTGTTAAGGTAGACTATCAAAAACAAATTAATTTTTCAGACAGACAAGATTCCTTCTAGCAGCTAACACAAATACTACTAGGGAAAGATTGAGAGAGTTGATAGTGAGATCCAGGGTGGAGTTCATTTTAATCTGCAGGTGTGACAAGCTTCCTGCTGCTCATTTGAATATTGAGTTGGGGAGGAAAAAACCAGTATCACAAAGATTTGCTGACCTCAGTTTAGACCCACACACATACAAAGATACCTCAATTGGATCCATCCTAGTGAAAGTGTTAATGAACATTATATTAACTAGGCTGTCATTGTTTTATGAAAGGAGTCTCCTTACAACCCAGTTTGTTTTTTTTTGCTTTGGAAAAGGGATGCAATGATAGCATATATGTCATCAGACAACTGTAGGAAATTGTACACCTCTATGTCGTCCTAGGAGGAACATATGACCACACCAGAAGAAAGTTCGTCTTCTCATCCATTAGAAAGCACCTTCCAAATGTACACAAATGACAAATGTAACCTAGTCTACCTGACAACACAGTGCCATCTTTAAACTCAATAACACAAAAACAAAGGATTTACAGAAATGTTAAGAACTTTTGTCCTGGTTTTGTGTTAAAGTATTTTTGATACCCCCCCCCCCGTATATATATATATATATGCATGATATTTTTACTGTTGTTTCATCTTTGTTGTAATTGTAGTGCAAATAATGTATATAGGTAAAATGTAGATATAAAATATTGCGACTTGTCTCAATCAGGATTCAAAGGATTGAATCATATTAATTTCCTGTTAAAATTATGGCAGCTGCCCATTACTCCCTCAAATGCTTACTGCTTTCTTGACAATTCATAGCGTCCCACCCTGCCCTGTCATCCTCACAGCAGCATATGACCACATCAGAAAGTTATTGTTCTCATTTATTAGAAACCACCTTCCAAACACCAAATCCACTGAATGCATCAATCTAATAGAGGAACTATATTGGTCCACAAAGTCTTACATGTCTGGTGAGGACCCCAATACAGAAATATTTTAAACCTCATCAGGAGTATGACAAAGAGGATATATATATATATATATATATATATATATATATATTCTAAGTGAACATTGTCAGGCCACATATGCATATGTGGCCTGACGATTGCATATAGCATGAAAGACTGTCGCCTCTAAGTGTTGACTTCTATGTTCACTTTTATATTTACACACACTATCTCTGATATTGAGCACTTTATTACATAAATATAGCACACCTTAAGACTATATTTTTATATATATATATATATATATATATATATATATATATATATATATATAGATAGATAGATAGAGAGAGAGAGAGAGAAAATGGTGAAAGAGAGATATGAATTTATTATCATGTAGGAACGTGGGGGGGGGGAGAAGGAAACAGAGAGAAAAAAAAAAACACCTTTTCTTTCCACTCACCTCTCTCTCCACCTTCCCGTGACTGCGTGTGTGCTTATTTATATTTCAGCTTTCTTTAAACAAATAATATTTTTAATGTTGAAAGCAACTTCAATAACTGCAGATAAATGTATTTTTAAAATATCTCTACTTTCACAAACTCTTCATGAAACTAAATGTAAAACAGTTGCATAACAAGGTTGACCCAATGGCTCATGAATGGTCTAATCTATCATAAAAATTCAATGTGTGCAATTAGTAAATACAAAACACTTCAAATATGTTGGTGTATGGATCAGTTATAGTAAATTTAGTATAGGAAAAAAGGAAATCTAAGATGGATTCGGCTACACTAGAGGTAGTTTTGTCCAACATCACAAATTGCAACCAAACCAAACATTAACCCAGTGTTTCTCAACCGGTGTGCCCAGTCGCACTAATCCACCCTGAAAAGTACCCAGGTGCACCCCACGTTAATAGAAGAGTAATTTATTAATTATTTTTATATCAAAAAAAAAAAAGAAAAAAAAAGTCTATTTTTAAAAATCTAGAGAAACCAAGAATATGACTTCCATCTCTAACTCGGGTCTTTGTCATTTCATATTTTAAACTTGATACTAAATTCCTTAATCTTTAAGATGTGGGGGATAATGCTTTCCCTTTTGCCTTCTTCGACAGATTTAAATCAACTATCGGTCTCTCTAAAAAGAAAAATAGCAGATTCTTCATAAATCCATTTAAATGAAAAGACTACTGCTTAAATATACAATGTAATGTCCTAAAAATAAATGATTATTTTAGGGGACATCTTTATTATTTTCAAATTTCATGACTTATTTTTCCTTATGAAAATTTAAAGTGCATCCCAGAGCTTTAGTTATTCTACAAGTATGCCCCAAATTAAAAATGGTTGCGAAACATTGTATTAACCTGAAAATTCAAATGGTTTTAAATAGTCTCATCAGACTGAGACCTTCATATTGATGTCATGAATGGCATCAAACCTGTTGAGAAATATCTAAACTGTCAGCTGTATACAACTGCCATCTCATATCAATGGTTAAAAATGGCTTTGACTGAGTGAAGCCTGTTGGTCTTGACAAAGACCACACTTCTTTAAACCTTGTGAATTGGCACTAGAGAATTAAAAATAAAGAACTGTACCAAATAACAGAAACAACATCACTTGAAGACTTTCAACAGAAGCAACTGCTAAAATGGATAGCACAGGTAACTTGAAGAGAAAATAATGACATAATCAGGATAAGATTCCACACTATTTCAAATAAAAAGATGAAAAGGATCCCCCCATCAATACTGAAAGAGCAATAACAGCTAAATTGTTTTAAAAGAAAGATTTTATAATTATCAAATTAAAGTAGTAATGGCTGCTCTATCAATGAATGATGAAGGTTTCCTTATAAGGAAACAGCTGATATTACCATACCATATTGGTAAGTAAGTCTAATACTAGCCACATTGAAAATCAATGGTATACTTTGGCAAACACTACTTTAAGTAATAGTAACAGGCAAAAGCTGTTACACACGGGTGGACCATGACAGGGCCTATTCATTTCCCAAGTTACACTAAAAGCATAATAAAGTGTAACAGGAGGTACCCATACATTATAATATACACTTGTATGTAACACATGGAGTTAAAAGAAAAAAAAATGGGATGAGGAGGATGAAATTAAGATGGAACTGATATTAGCAAAATTAAGATCAAGAGGGTACCTGAAATAAGGTAGATTTACTCATGTGTAAGGGAAATGGAGGTAACAGCTGAAACCAAGATTATGGTAAAAGAGACAAGGTCAATATATCCTATATTAGGGCATTTGGAAAGTATAGACATTTTAATGAAAAGGATATAAAAACAAATCAAAGTTAAAATTTAAATAAATATTATAAGGTAATTTGGAAAGTATAGACGTTTTACCAGAAAAGATATAAAAACAAAGGGCAAGTTAGAATTTATTTAAATATTATAGAGGCATTTGAAAAGTAAAACTGTCACTAACTAATCCTTCTGATAACTGTCAAATTGTCTATCCTAGAATATAGAAAACAATTATTTTATTTACGCAATTAATTCATAGATGAAAACAATGCATCTGAAATAATTTCAGTGTCATTCACCCTAGGATATTTATCACGAGATTTAATTTACTTCTGACTAAATTGTATAGATGTAACTCATTAGCCTGAAAGGGAAGTTCATTTAACAGAAAGACTCATTTCAAGCCTCTGCTGGATTGTGGCAAAATATATTGGGCAGATGGCGCTTTTTAGCACTAGTGAAGGTAGTCTACTATTTAACCAGGGATTGAAATTAATGTTCAGTCTTCTTGAGGATGATCAAACATTAGTTTGGGCTGATTGGTTAAGTTTTAGAGACAACTAGCAGTAGAGCTGGCATTGCCCGGGGATGTAACAGTAAGAGATAAAGTATCGACCATCATAAAGACTGAAAAATAAAATTGACAAAGATTATTGTTTAAGGTTGACGGACACGCTTGTCTTAATTAGTTTTTTTTTTTTTTTTTTTTTACAAATTGGTCAAACCCAAACTCAAACAAAAGCATTGTTTTCAATCGTTATGAGTCTATCGATTGAATAAAATTTCATTATAAACAGTTGTCTTGTAAATGGAATTTTAAAGCATTCTGAATGTAAAAATAAAGAAAAAAATGTGCAAGACAATAAGAAACACTACCTGCCAAAAAGAAAAGAAAAAAAAAGAAAAAAGTGAAGTTTTGTTGAAATCGGTTGAAAAATGTAGGAAATCCGATCCCAGATATAAACGAACACACACAAACAACCTGGGTTTTATAATAAGTATAACTCGATATGAGTTGTCCCCCCCTTTCATCCTTGCAACAGTGATGCCTCTTAATCGTGTTTTCAAATTGATTTTGTGCAAAAACAATTGTGTTTTTCCAATGTTTGGCGCTGTTAGAACCACCACAAGGTAATTTTACGTAGTCCTGTGAAGTTTTGTTGAAATCGGTTGAAAAATGTATGAAATCCAATCCAATATATAAACGAACAGACACACACACACAACCTGGGTTTTATAATAAGTATGATGCCAAGATGATACAAAATTTTAAAATAAAACTGTGCTTTTCTTAAAATAGAAAACAATTCTTTCTTCGACAAAAGTGGCAGAGTTTTAAAGAGAAAAACCTCCAATATGAAAATGTTACAAATTCTCTGTTGCTATTCAGCCTGAAGTATAGTGTGAGTGGAAAGAAACTCCCTATTGAAAATTACTAATAACTTTTGTTAATATCACCACATTTGCATTAAACAAAATATATTGTGATTCCTAAAATAGAATTTCATTGCTAATTCCCCCCCCCCAGGTAAGTGTAGCCCAGAATGGCACAACACCTGACACTGCAAGAGTGTGTGTCAGTCCAGGATACAAGCGCAGAGAGGGTGGGGCAGTGTTCTTGCACCTCATGATTCAGTAAATGTCAAAACCATCAGAAATTGTTTTTTTCAAGTTCAGCATAGGATTTATAGTAGATACCCACAGAAGCAGTCATCCTTCAACATCCAGATTCCTCAATCCAGGGTGCTAACCATTACTCTAATATATCTCATTGGTGAATATATATATATATATATATATATATATATATATATATAGCCATGAATTTATTTGTCATATTATTTCAGACATGAATGAGTAATTGTTCCAAGGAATCATAGTTGAAAGTGAAGGAAAAAGAGTTCCAAAGGCAACCAATGAAAGTTGTTTTCAGTGAGAGGTCTCAAAATTATAAAATTCAATGTTTTCAAAATTTTCAATATCTTTATAATCTACAGAGTGGCATAAAATCAGTTTGAAATGTGAAAAGGCATAACTGTCTATATCTCCAAGATGAGGTATTATGATTATTTACATTATTCGGACTGTTATCCTCATCTTCATTGCCATATTCACAACGTTTCAGCCATTGTATGCCCTGGCCTTCTTCAGGTGATTGAAATTTCAAACTGAACCCTTTAATACACTGGAGTAGATTGTTTTAGTTCCATTTGCCAAGCTTCTTCCAGATGTCTCATTTACACTCAGAAAAGGCATAAATATATTAGATAAACTACTGTATTTTCTTGTGTCCAGAACTTCTGAAGAAGACCATTTTGCCCAAACCTGTCAAATGCCTTTGAGATATTCAAAGAAACTGCCCGAGCTTCAGCATTTTCATTTAATGTTTGATAGACTCAGCAATAATCGTTAACACAGCAGCAATTAACCTAGAGAAGCAAAAGCCATATTGCTTATATAAAAAGAAGACCCTGCAAGGTGGGATGCCTAACCAATTCAGAGTTGATTAGAGATTCTAGGACTTTGCTAAAAAGAGGTAGAAGAAAAATAGACAGAAGGATCAGATGGTATGTCTGATTTCTTAAAGACTGGAACTACAGAGGAGGATTTAAACAAGGTTGATAATGAATGATAATACTTAGGACAAGAACAACATATATAAGATTCGAACCCTTTATTTCATTCCAGCCAAATTCAACAAGAGTCCACCCTGAAGATCCTCAGTTTTCATACATATTTGATGAGAAGATAGTTTGCATGTGTTCTTATGCAGTAGCAGCAAACTGAAATCCAGGATTTTGACTGTAAAAGGAGATTTTTGTGCATTTTTAAAAATGTCAGTTAGGATTTTGGTAACAAAGGGAATAATGAGCTCTTACGCAACATCTGTCCTTCTTTACGGCAGCAAGTGTTGGACAATTTCCTCAAAAGATGAAGAAGAGGCTCAAGGTGACTGAGATGTGGTTCTACAGACGGATGCTAAGGATATCATGGACCGAGCATGTGAGCAATGATGAGGTCTTAGATAGGTTACAAACAAGGAGAAGGTTTATACTTAACATCAGAAGGAAGCAGCTGAAGTTTCTGGAACACATAATGAGGAAAGAGGGCCTGGAGAATCTGATACTCTGTTATAGTGGAACACCTATTCTATAGTTAATAGACTCTCCCACCTATAATAAGTAGGAGTAGTAGGAGTCACTCAGGGAATTGGTCAGTCAGTTGATGTCGGACGACCGTTAGTCGGATATTAAAGTATCAGCCACCACAAACATTACTGCATCATTACCTATTATATCAAGTTCCTAACGTTTTGTACGTCAAACCTATTTTAGGACCGACTTAGTACAAATACAAGCCTCCACTGTGAAACCACTCTACAACATACTCACAGGTCAAATAGAGGGAAAGAGAGACAAGGGAAAGCAACGCTTGACATACCTGACAAGCTTGAGCAGGTGGATGACAGAACGTGGTCTATGGTAGGAAGCAGAGGGAAGGAATTTGCAGAGAGCTGAGAGGGAGGTGGAGAGCCATGATTACCTACATCCCGAAAGGATATGGCACATGAAAAGAAAAGACAGAAGAGTGTGATTAGTTGACTGATTTTGAGAGAGCCATAATAGTTGAAGTGAAGGAAAGAGTTCCAAAGGCAACCAATGAAAGTTGTTTTCAGTGAGAGGTCTCAAAAAAATAAATAAAATAAAATTCAATGTTTTCAAAATTTTCAATATCTTTATAATCTACAGAGTGGCATAAAATCTGTTTGAAATGAGGTAACATGCTGAAATATTCAAGATCAACACCTCTTATGAAGGTCAGCAAATGGTGAAAATTTGGATGAAATCTGAGGATCTTCAGAACTGACCCTTGTTGAATCTGGCTGGAATGACCCCTATGTAATTTTTTTTTATTTTTTTTAAATGTTGTTCCATATTATCCATTAAAATCTCGTACATATATTTCACTAAAATATTTAATTTTTCACAATATTAGCCATTGCATGTTTCTTCTGATTTCTGTTTCAAAACTGATTTTGAATTTTCATGGTGCTAATTAAACATACCTGGTAATACATTTCAAGGTGTTAATTAATGTATCATGCTTTTCTATGTCATATGACTTTATATAGTTTATTAATTTCTAGAAATATAATAAACAGCCACCATCCATTACACTACCCATACATCCAAGCTTACAACACCTGGTATTCCCAAGCAGTCAACTGTTGAGGTACTGGCCAGGCTTGATATTGCTTAACTTTGGTGATTGTACAGGAACTGGTGTTTCAATGTGATATTGGGAGGCTTGTTTATATATGAAGTCCCTATATACCAACATATCTGTTAAGAAAAGCTTATCTGGCATGAGTAAAACCACTTATGGAAGAGGAAAGACTTCTTTAAACCTGTTTGTGCATAAATTTTTCCAACCCTGGTGTTGAGGTATGACACCCTCTTTTGAGTTGCCCTAACATGGAAATGTTAAACCAAAGATTTCCAGACAAAAAGGCCACCTCCAGACCCTTGCCATGTGATCAAGAAAGTGGATCAGCTGGTTCAAACTGATGATTGGGGGCAAGAGTCATTCTAGCAACCACAGACTAGCATGCTTGACCAGAGGAAAATAAATACAGTCACTCATGGTTGAGCTCTTTGGAGAGAACTATCTTAATGTTAGTGTGCAATCTGCTAAAAGCAGAGGTAGCAATGATGAAATTTCTTTGCTTTTGAATAATGTTGACATACTCCTTCCTCTACATATAATCCAATAGGAGTGGATAGGTTCACTTATCGCTTGGTTCATGCTTCCCCTTGGTCTTTTGAACAGGAGTAGTGGTTTATCACTTGTTTCCTGTCTAGGAATGGGTTTCCAGTTCCTTGTAAAGTCTACTTCAATTCTAAACTTTTAACATTTCCACCTAAACTCTGAAATTTTATTTACTATTTACTTACTTTCCTTTTACTCTCAAAAGGTATAGATAGGTTTGCCTCTTGTTCTGTTCATACCCCACTCTGGTCCTTTTGAACAGGAGTAGTGGTTTATCCCTTGTTTCCTGTTCAAGATTAGGTTCTGGTTCATTCTAAAGTCTTTTTCCTTCTATTTCACCCCCAGTAGCCACTTGTATCTTAGTGCCATTATCACCTTGCTGGGAGTGAATTGATTAAAAAAAATAAATAAATAAAAAATTAATTTTGCATCATGACCTCATCTGACCTACTGTGGAAATTTGAAGTTTTATTCACTCTCTTGGGTGAAGCATTCAGATATTTTTTTTTTAAGTTCACCCAATACAAGGTTTGAGAGCCACTCAAGTTAGAGTTATTGTTAAAATAGTTATGCTGAATGAAGTAATATGAATGAAAAAGAGGATTATGAAGATATCCTTGCAGGAGATTTTTCCACAAAGTAGCAGCTCATAGGAAAAAGCTGTCCACATGTAATATTACAAATGAGGGTGCTTCAACTCTGCAAGAAGTAGCATGGTGTGGCCTGGCTGTAAAGTGGTTCAAATTGGTGGAACTAAAGAATGGAACTCATCTGAGATGGAAACAGCAACAGAATCATAGACTTACAAAGTGAAAGCCTTGAATTAAAAACAAGGAAATTTCCTTTTTTAAATTAAAAAAGGATTACTTAATGCTGAAAGCAATTTTTTTAAAAGTTATGTCCATTCGAGATGTAGACGATCATTGATCTCCACAGCTTCCTTCTCTTTAATATCTGTATATTGTCATGACTTCATGAGAATGATCATGAAATGGTTTCCCTGCTGTCTTCTCCACAGTTCTAAATTTGCCTTCTCCTAGACTGGCTGCCATCCAAGGCTACAGAACCCAGTCTATCATTCTATTTAATGGAGGGAGAAGGAATTGATTTATACTTTTCCAAAGGGCTTTATTGCAAAGTAAATGTAACAGATGAGGCCAGATCTCCAATCCTGCTTTTCCTCACTAATAACAATTACCGAACCTGCACATTCAGCAAATAGCAAGCGTTAAAAGTTACTTTATTTAGGTTATTATGTATGTACAGGGTGTGGCAGAAATACCTCCCACATAATAGTAAAACAATAAGAAGTATTTCTGGAGGAGGGGAATATGTGGGAGATATTTCTGCCACACTGTATATATGATAGTTGCCGCCTTGATGTCAAATATGAACATTTTAAACTTGGTTTTGTCTTGAATGGGTATGGCTCTTTAAACTGGACAAACTTTGGCTCAAAATAGACATTTTGTCACCATTAGGTTTATTTTTGTGAATGTTTGCCTGTCTTTTCAGCCCACCAACTGACTTGCACCCTTCCACTCGAATGTGACATGAATTGTTAGTATTTAATGCCATTTCTTCAATGCTACTCTGGTATGATGATTTTGCATAGATTTCAATTTTCCTGCTTTACTTAAGTAAAACCTACCACATCCCAGGTGAGGTCATACCTACCAGCTTTATGGTTTGTAAGTACTGCATCACTTTCTTTTTTTTTTTTTTTATAATCATTTCACCCTAAGAAAGGCAATAAGGTCACTAAGATGCAGGAGGGAGAATATGAGAGAAAAAAACAAAACAAAAAACATTAAAGAAAGAGAAAAATAAAAGAAAAGGAATTAAGACAGAAGATAATAATTGACATTGCATTTAAATTTTTGAAGATCAAAGTTGACTGGAAAGCAACAAGCTAGAGGAGAATACCACAGGCAAGAAGTGTGATAGAAGAAACTGTTAGCATAGAACTTACGGTTACATCTAGCTATTTCAATTGTAAAATAGTGAGACCTTGCTATCAATCCAGTACTGCACTTAAATTCATAATGTCTAGGACAATAGAGAAAATTTGATCAGAACAATTACAATGAAAATATTTTTAGAAAAGGCAAAAGGATGCCAGGTCAGGACCAATAACATTGTAGTTTTTCTTTGTATTTTATCAAGAATCTCTAAATATATAGCAGGAGCACTGGACAATATATGGCAGCAATACTCAAAGCATGGTCGAATTGTAGACTTACGAATATCTAAGATAAATTCTGGTGAGAAAAATTGTCCAGCATGACAGTGAACCAACTTTCTTAGCAAGTGATTCAATATAATCTTTCCACTTTATGTTAGTAGAAAACATTAGCCAGAGAAGGTGTAATGAGTCACTTGCCTGGAGATTAGTATCAGCCAAACTGATGGAAGGCAAAAAAGACTTACTTTCTCTGATGATTAAAAGAGGGCAATCTCATTTTGGAGCTGTTAAAATTAACTAGTCATTCCTTGCCGTAGTTAACAACAGATTCTAAATCAGCTGCCAGTTTGACCTTTTCAAACTAATTGGACTTACTATTAAAGCAGGAGTAAGTAGTTGTGCCATCAACATAGATACTGATTTGAGATCTGATGACATCAGAAAGGTCATTTATGAATAGAAACAACATAGGGTCAAGGATAGAGCTCTGGGGAACATTTGCATTTATGCAAAAAGATCTAGAATAGTGGCCATTCAAGATAACTTTCATTTCATGATTTGATAAAGAATAAATTAGTTAAAAAATTAATTCAGAAATATCATAACCTTTCAACTTGTGAAGAAAACCAGCATGCCAAAGCCTGTCAAATGCTTTCGAGATATCCAAAGGAACAGCCCGAGCTTCACCATTCTCATCTAAAGCTTGATAAACTCTTTCAGCAGTAATCATTAACATATCAGCAATTAACCATATTGGTTAGCTGAAAGAAGACCCGGTGAAATGAGATGCTTAACCAATTCAGTGTACTTTGCTAAAAGAGGTAAAAGGTTAATAGATCAATAAAAGGATCAGACGGATCACCTGAATTTTTGAAGACTGGAACTACAGAAGAGGATTTCCAACAAGCAGGAATGCAAGCAGCAGCAAGACATCAGATGGTTCACCTGTGTTCTTAAAGACTGGAACTACAGAAGAAGATTTCCAACAAGCAGGAATGCAAGCAGCAGCAAGGTATTATTGTAGAGTTTAGAGAGAACAGAAGCCAGTCCAGGAGCAGTTTTGTTAAGGACTATTACAGGGATTTCCTCATGTCAACATGCTTTGTAGGGATCTAGTTTACAGATGACAGCAACTGTGGATGGAGTAATATATATATCACTCAAGAGAGACTCAGTTCTAAGTAGAAAGTCAAGCAAAGGCACTCCAGATGTGTGAACCATAAAATTTGAAGAGAATTTATGAGCAAAACATTCTGTATTATTAGTGTTGTAACCTAGGGAAGGTTACTGAATAGAATAATCACACGAAGGTTGATAATGAATGATAATACTTAGGACAAGAACAACACATATAAGATTCGCCAGCAGCGCGTAGAAGTAATAGTCAACTGTTAGAAGTGAGTCAAGAGAATTCCACAATGAATCTCCAACAACAGACCAACATACTGTATTTATGTGAATGGGGACATACCCATTATTGTCTGTAGGTATGCTACAGTTAGTAGATGTAAAATATCTAATTGTGTGAAGAAAGAAGGTACAGAAGATTTACTGGCAACTCTGATATAGTTTGTTAAATAATAACACTATTCCAAACACATTATGCACACGGGCATGGAATACTGTGTGCATAATATGATCCTCTCCGCTTTTGCTTTTAATTTTTGTTAAAAATTTCTTGTATTATGCACAAGAAAATATGGTATGTCTATTTACGGAAGAAATATCCAGTGAAACCATTGCCAATAAAAAATACAGCAGGCCTATTATTGTTTTGGGTGGGGATGTTAAGACATGAGTACAGTCCAGGATTATGGCAAACAGTGGCAAAATAAATTATTGGTGCATGTGTTTCCATTTTATTTTTTTGGGGGTCAAACAAAACAAAGAAATAATAAAATTATATATATATTTGGATATTATCAGCAGGGATGCATAGGAGGTAAAAAAAATCCACTTTTTCCTTGTTGATAAAACCAGGCAGATAAAAGCACTTGATAAATTTCCTTTGTCTTCATGGAAAAAATATATATATATAAATATATACACACACAGTCTGCCCCAAAAATGTATACACATTTCAGGAAAGGAAAAACTTGTCTATCATAGTTTTATCAAATTGGGATAACTGTTGACTGTAGTATGGTATTTTCTCAACAGATGACATAATTGGCAGCCCTTAGACAAGAAATTGAAAATGTTTGTGCAGCAATCCCACTGGGCATTTTGGCCATCATTGCTCAAGCAGTAGTTCATCATGTTAATAAATGTCTGGCAGTCAAAGACCATCCTTTTGAGCATCTCTTGTGAGTGTAGCGTCCAAAGGTAACTTGTATTAATCCTGTGATGTCAGAATAAATTTGGTATTACTATATGTATACAAGAACCTCAGGATGAACAGCAGTGTTCATCCTGAGGTTCTTGACAAAATCCAAAAACAGATATACAATGTGATTTGTCCTGACTTGGAATCTTGATTCCAGTTATTTCTCATTGACATAATGTGGCTTCCCTCTGTCTTTTCTATAAATATTTTCACTAGTGCCCTGACTGAATGAATTTAAGTATGCTCCAATTTTTTTTTACTCTCAAAACAGTTAAATGTAATTGTCTCTTCTGCTCCAACAGCTTCTTCTCTCGCACTTCCTGACAGTGGAACTCCCTTCCTCTTATTTGCTACCCTGATAACTATAATTTTCAAAAATTTAAATGTAATGTCAATTGACATCTTCTGTTGTCTTGATCCCCCTTCTTTTTATCTTTTCCTCAGTTGATACCCCCCACCCATACCATCTGCTTCCTTACACTCTCTGTAGCCCCTTGTGTATTAGTGTCACTCCTGCCTTGCTTGGGGTGAAATGCTTTAAATAAGAAAGAAGAGAAAAGAAAGGAGAAAAGAAAGGAGAAAAGAAAGAAGAAAAGAAAGAAGAGAAAAGAAAGGAGAAAAGAAAGAAGAGAAAAGAAAGGAGAAAAGAAAGAAGAGAAAAGAAAGGAGAAAAGAAAGAAGAGAAAAGAAAGGAGAAAAGAAAGGAGAGAAAAGAAAGGAGAAAAGAAAGGAGAGAAAAGAAAGGAGAGAAAAGAAAGGAGAAAAGAAAGGAGAAAAGAGGAGGAGAAAAGAGGAGGAGAAAAGAGGAGGAGAAAAGAGGAGGAGAAAAGAGGAGGAGAAAGGAGAAAAGGAGGAGAAAGGAGAAAAGAGGAGGAGAAAGGAGAAAAGAGGAGGAGAAAGGAGAAAAGAGGAGGAGAAAGGAGAAAAGAGGAGGAGAAAGGAGAAAGAAAAAAAAAAAAAAAAAAAAAAGAAAAAAAGAAAAAAAATACACATTTTCAGAAATTTTTACTCAGCTTAAAAAAAAACCCAAAAAAAACACTTATTTGAAATTGCAAATACACTCAGTTTTGCTCACAATCGATAATAAAATACAAAGTAGGCAGGTGTTCATAATTATTTACAAAAGGTATTTGGTATGTCATTCTTAATGAAAGACAGTATTTTTTTTATTTTCATCATTTATTAATACATAGAAATATAACAAAGTCATATGAAACAGAAAAGCATGATAGCTTTAATTAACATCTTGAAATGTATTACCAGGTATGTCTCATTAGCACCTTTCTCCCAAAATAAGTTTTGAAACAAAACTTAGAAGAAACATGCAATGGTTAAACATCCAATTCATTTTCTAATATTGTGAAAAATTAAATATTTTAGTGAAATATCTGTACAACATTGAGATTTTAATGAATAATATGGTACAAAAAAAAAAAAAAAAAAAAAAAAAAAAATGTACATAGGGATAGCTGTTCTATGGAGGTTGTATTATATTCAAGGATCAGATTTATTCCCAGTTTTTAGTTTCATAAATATAGGAATGTATTATAGTCAAGAATGTAATTTATTTCTCATTTTTAGTTACGCTAAGGTCGTGTTATACTCAAGGATGTAATTTATTCTCAGTTTTCAGTTTCAGAAATACTGTCATATTATACTCAAGTTGTATTATACACAAGAAAATATGGTCAATCCATCTTTTCTCCCACCAGCTATAGGTTAAATATCAGTATAGCCTTTGTTAGCAGAAAGCCTTAAAAATTTTATTTTAAACTATAACAAGAGCAATGAGAAACCACTACCATTTTTTATTTTATAGTTATTCTTTTATAATTTTTTTTTCTTGTATTTTTTAAGTTTTTATTTTTTAATATATAATAAGAACTGTTGTATTTTAGATGTGTCCAGCAAGAATTGAAACAATTATCAAGGATTTAACATCAACACGAATTCCATTGAATGTATATTCAAATATTTATTCTGATTCATGTCATTAACCTGTTTAGTCATGTACACACCTATTAAAATTACCTATTCCTTTCAACACCATTGTGTCTTAACATTTAACAAGGCTGGGGCTGCAAAAAGAGAATTTTAATTTTCTCTTTTTTTAAATAGCTAATACATCAGCAATCATGGCTTGCAACAGATTCATTTTCATTATTACCTATGAATCACCATGACTTCTTGGGAAGGAATCACCATGACTCCTTGGGAAGGATATTGGAGTGGATTTCATTGTCTTCTACAGTTATGAATTGTTATGTTTTTTCTTTATTTAAATCAGATTTTATTTTTGCTAAGACAAGTAAGAGAAAGTGCAAAGCTGAGAAGATAAAGTGTGACAAGTAGGATAATTAAAGGCTGCCATCTGGTTGACTTCTTCCTAAGTTAGTCAATAAAAATCTACATTTAATTTTGACCATTTTTTTTAAAGGTGTTGTAGCATACCTATGGACGATAATGGGTATGATCACATAAACAAAGTAGTAAATACTGTATGTTGGTCTGCAGTTGGAGATTCATTGTAGAATTCACTTGACTACAACTTCTACGTGCCGCTGGCAAATTTTGTGTTGTTCTTGTCTTAGGTATTACCGTATATTACCAACCGTCGTGTGATTATTCTATTCAGTAAACTTCCCTAGGTTACAACAAAGGTATCGGGGGGCATCTACATTGAACTTACAATCTTGTTTGTTTTATTCCATACAAGTCCCTACATCTATTTTCTCATCCTATGGACTGGTGGATTTCCAAACTGAGAAACCATCTTCATTAAAACAGAAACTGCAACTCGTGTTTCTGTTCATGCAAACACTACACATTTTTATGAATGGTTTTCATTTTTTTTTTTTAATTTAATTACAACCATACTTATTATAAAACCCAGGTTAGTGTGTGTGTGTGTGTGTGTGTGTGTGTGTGTGTGTGTGTGTGTGTGTACGTTTATATATTGGATCGGATTTACTACATTTTTCAACCGATTTCAACAAAACTTCACAGGACTACATAAAATTACTTTGCGGTGGTTCTGACAGCGCCAAAAATTGGAAAAACAATTGTTTTTGCAAGAAATCAATTTGAAAACACAATTAAGAGGCATTGCTGTTGTGAGATAAAAGGGGGACAACTCATATCGAGTTATACTTATAAAACCCAGGTTGTGTGTGTGTTTGTTTATATATGGGATCGGATTTCACTTTTTTTGGCAGGTAGTGTTTCTTATCGTCTTGCACACTTTTTTCTTTACTTTTACATTCAGAATGCTTTAAAAATTCCATTTACAAGACAATTGTTTATAAAATTCTATTCAATCGGTAGACTCATAACGATTGAAAACTATGTTTTTGTTTGAGTTTGACCAATTCGTAAAAAAAACAAAAAAACAAAACCAAAAAAACTAATTAAGACATGCATGTCCGTCAACCTTAAACAATAATCTTTGTCAATTTTATTTTTCAGTCTTTATGATGGTCGATACTTGATCTATCTCTTACTGTTACATCCCCGGGCAACACCGGGTTCTACTGCTTGTAATTTATAAAAAATTTTTTAAATCTTTTAAAATTCTGTATTAATTTAAAAAATAATTATTCAGTTGATGAGTAATAAATATTTGATTTAATGTCTAACACTCATTTTCTTTCAACATTAAAATAAAAACAATTTTTTTTTTCTAAATCCTTTTTTAAAATCAGGATTTCCCAACCTAGATAGATTTAACTATTGGGTGGGCAAAGAACATCTGGACAAAAAAAATCACTAGTGATTAGAAATTTTTTATGGGTAATGTAATTTTGAGTATTAAATTTGTTTGTGCTGTAGCATACCTACAAACAATAATGGGTATGTCCCTATTCACATAAATAGGGTAGTAAATACTGTATGTTGGTCTGTTGTTGGAGATTCGTCTCTGACTGTGCCAGTCAAACTCTCTACTTAGGGGCAGAGAGAATCCCCAGATGAGGCTATGTCAAAGGGCAGAGTCTTGTCTCAGGGAAACAGCTACCCAACCCTGTTTTATATAGGGTCTATGAGGAATTTTTGGCCGACCCTACAGGCTCGAATAACCTACATTAAATTCAACCTTGTGCAACATCTGACCATGTGGGAC
>CAHIKZ030000038.1:602500-677500 GCA_903632075.3 Acanthosepion pharaonis
ACATGTATATATATATATATATACACATAAATATACACCCTTACACATGTATATATATATATATACATGCAAATACATACACATTACTTATGTATATATATATATATATATATACATACACATGTATATATATATATAACACATGTATACATGTATATATATATATACACATACAAACATACACATACATGTATATATATATATAAAACAAATCCATACGTATATATATACACACATACATACATAAACATATATACACATAACACATACATACACATATACATATACACACATACATATACATCCATAATATATACATACATACACACACATATACACATACATATACATACAAATACATACAAAAATAAAACATAAGATATACACATATGTCATATATATAAAATAAAATTAAATAAGGACGATTCAAATATTTGCGCGTGTGAAAAAAAAAAAAATATTTTTTATATATATATACATACATATATATATATATATATATCTACATACACATACATGCACATACATACACATACATATACATACATGCACACACATACACAAACATATATATATAAATACATAGCGCATCACATAAACGTGCACAAAGGTACATTTAGAGATAAACATAATAGTCATACAATTAAAATGTCATGCCCGATGTTATAGGACCGAGATGGAGCCGACATAAGTGACAACATGTTACACAACGGTGTTCAAGTTTTGAAACCTTTCTTATGTCTACATTTAGAGAATACCTCATTCCGAAGATTCAGCAGCTCATCGATTTTTTTTATCTTTGATAATGAAGGTTTTTTATATATATATATTTGTTTTCAATCAAACAACCCTGCTGCTACACAAGGACAGACAGCCCAATCTATCCTATGTAACTGGGAAGAAAAAAGTTGGAGTCGTGCTTTTCTTGAGAGTACTAGCGTGAAAGTGAATACAACTGACTACAGTAAAAATTGAACACAGATGACAATTTCAATGCCAATAAATCTTATACTAACTGCACATCCTTAAGAAGTAAGAGAGAAAAGAAAAGGAATATATAGAGCAGGGTTTCCAAACCTTCTGAGTGACATCGCTCACTGGTGGGCATTTTTAATTGGTAGGGTGCAACTGAACAAAAAAAGGTGGGTGACTGGATATTTTGCTTGGCCGATATAGGATTTTGAGTATTAAAAAAGTAATTCTACAAAAAATTCCTCCCCAAAATATTCAAAGGAGATATGCAAAGAAGCAGTATTAAAAAGGAAAAATAAATAAAAACAGGAGGAGGCTAAATGAGAATAACTGGGTCACGTTCTTAGATATGATATAAATATCCTCAAAACTAGGAATATTTTGGTATTTTCTATAGTTTTGAGAAGGGTTATTAACATTCATATAGTTCTTCAGAAGTCCCAAGAGGATGTTTCCCAGATCACTGCAATCTTAACCTGTTCAAATCTAGAGTTCTCCTCTCCATACAAATTATTCCTTAGCCCATTAACTGCCAATTTTTTTTTAATGCGCATTTTTGGCCCAGACATGTGTCTTAGGAGTTTATTCATTCCTTATGCTTAATTTCAGTAGTTACCATTTTCGTTTTTATAGAAGCTAGAACATCAAATATATATTTGTATTAAACATCAAAAAATAATATTGATTAGAAATAATAAAAACATACTTTTCAAAATAGTCAATTTTCTACTCATGAAATGTAAAATTACGACAGAAAGTATCTTATGGCTAATAATAAAAACTTTAAAGGCTAAGTGTTGTAAAATATACTTCTGCAAATGCAATATATGTAAGCAATTCAATGTAAATACAAGGAATAACATGTAGTGAGTTTAATTTTAACAGACCCCAAATGAGGTTCATGGCAGGTAATAGGTTAATGTAACCCTTTACTATGAGTGTCTCTTGGGCCTTGTACGGGGTGAACCTTACTGTAAGAAAAACTTTTTTTTTTATATATAAATGAGGTAAAAGAAGACCAAGAACAACTTTGCAAAGTGATCTTAGGATAATTTTTTTTTTTTATTTAATTTAAAATTATTTTTACTTTTTTATCACATTGGACATCTCTAATTTATCAAGGTAGGAAAAGTGCCCATTAAAAACATAATTTACCCATCACCATATGCTTTTGTATATATTTACTATACAGGTGGGCAGTGGAAAATTTTTCCATGTGAAAGTGACTGATGATGAAAAAAGAAAAAAAAAAGCTTGAGAAATCCTGGTGTATAGGAAGAGTCCATCCCGTAGATGTATCAATTATTTTTTAAATTAATAAAATTCCATTTTAAAAAAATTCTAAATATCTTATTATAATTGTGCTTACCCCTCCCTTCATTAGTTCCAACTGTTATATCCTGCCAATACCTTGTAAATAATGGACTATTCTCTTGATTGCATGAAAACAGGAAAAGACATTTGTTTTCAGTGCAAAAATGAAAAAAAAAGAACAAGTTTTTAATGTTTCCTGTTAATACCTCATAAATAATGGGCTATTCCATTTTGATTACGTTGGAAGAGAGGAAAAGACACTACTTGATTTCAGTGAGAAAATGAAAGAAAGAAGTGTTTAATGTTTGTTTTAATAAAATGAGAAAAAGTTGTAAATTTTAAATCTTTTCATTTGTACCCACTTAAAATAACAACAGGCATTCATATTTATAATTGCTATTGCAATATTTTGTTAAAGTTGTTAAGCTCAAATATTTACAGATGTGATAGGGAAATTTCTATAGATATTTTACTGTTGTAAAACTTACCATGAGCTTATTCAATCATTAACTGAGGATCAGAATATTAAAATAGAAAAACCGTGAAATTTTCTTAGGTTAAAACTAGTTATTAACACTTTCACTATTGTGGACGCACTTATAGGGTTTTACAAAACTTATATTATCTGCTGACAGCACACGTCTTGAAAACATGAAATGTTGTGCCTTAGCATTTATGTTAGAAACTAAGTGGAGCTTTGTGCTACTTCCAGATCAGATGAAGACATATAGTAGTTCCCAATTGGATCTGGGGTTTTTTGGGGGTTTTTTTTGTGATGTAATTTTATTATATTGTGTTGGGATGTCTTAGTCCCTATCGCAGAATATACAATCAAAATCAAAATGGTGGTATCCATGAGAAATCAACAGTCCCATAAGCCAATCAGATGAAAACAATCACTTAGTTCTTTGTAAACATTATCACAACTGTAGACATATGAAATAACAATATGACAAAGAGTTCAAATTCTAGCTGAAGCTGCTTTTTTTGGTTAATTTGCAGTGTAACACCCACACTCACTTCACATCAAAAATTTCCAGAATACTTACATTTATGTGTAATTGTACATGCTTCATTCAAATCTGACTTGATAAATTTGATAAAAATCTACTGTTTTGGAGTTATCAACAATAAAAGTTCAGATTCATTCGCGTCGCAGCAGCCATTACTCGCATTGTTTGCATACATTTGCTGTGGAATAGCCATGAATAGAATATTCACTTGTCTTGATTATTGCTCATGCAATATAGTTCTCTTGCGCAGTAATTGATACAAGTAAGATCAGTAAACAAGGCCATTAACTACATTCTCTTTCACACTTAGCTTTCCACAGCAATTGTATGCAAACAACGGGAGTAATGGCAGCTGCCAATGATGCAAATGAATCCAAAATTTCACTGTCAATAACTCCAAAACAGTAGATTTTTTCAAATTTATCAAGCTAGATTTGAATGGAGCATATACAATTACACATAAATGTAAGTATTCTGGAAATTTTTAATGCAAACTGAGTGTGGGTGCTAAACTGCAAATTAACCAAAATTATTTCCAAATATTCATTCATTCACATCGCAGGCAGATATTACTGGTGTTGTTTGTATGCATTCACTGGAGAATAGCTATCAGCGCAGATATCATTGCGCAAACTGAGCGTGCCTACGTAAATAGTTTTCATGCACAGTAATTGAGACAAATTTAGACAAGAAAGATTAGTTCCATGCTTGGCTTTCTGTAGTCTTCTGTGCTTGGCTTTCCACAGCAAATGTATGCAAAGAACAAGAGTAATGGCTGCTGCTGCTAACGACGCAAATGAATCAGAACTTTCACTGTCGATAACCCCAAAAACAGTAGATTTTTATCAAATTTATCAAGCCAGATTTGAATGGAGCATGTACAATTACGCATGTAAGTATTCTGGAAATTTTTAATGTGAACTAAGTGTGGGTGTTACACCACAAATTAACTGCCTTTTCTTTACCTGTTATTTTTGTAGATACAGGAGAAGGTGAACGGGAGTGGCTTGTTACTCAACACACCTTAAGCCTTGGGAAAGGTAAAAATGCACATTCTTGTATTTTGTTCTATTACTAGATATTATGACAGGAAATAAAATTAAAGTCTACTGTGACACAGTAGCAAACTTAGAAAAGAGTGAAATTAGTAGAGGACTTGTACTTCTAAACCCTACTTAGGCAATAACTGTCATTAAAAAAAAAAAAATAAAAAAATAAAAACTTCTGCAACTATTGTTACCTTGACAGTAATAAGTCATTATGCAGTTATTATAAGACCATAAATATTAGGATTTTTTTTTTTTTTAAGATTGGGGGGAAAAATAATGTAATTACAAGACATGGGTTCAAAATGAGTTCTCTACAGGTGGCATCTTTTACATTACTTGGTAACCATTCTTAGATCCCAATTATTTTTGAAGAGCAGGGGTTTTTAAGAAAAAAAGTCATAAAAGAGAAGTAATAAACTATGTTGTGTCAGGATAGAATATATTTAATTTATTTAGGTATCTCAAAAAAAAAAAAAAAAATTGTTAAAAAAATGAGCATACATGATTTAAAAATGCCCAAAACTTAAAAACAAAGTTTTATTGTCAAAATCTTTATTAAGAGGAAAGACCAAAGGATTTTTGGATTATTAAATTACATTTTTAATCTTTTTTTTTTTAGAACCTTCAAACGTTTAATCAAAAATTTTGTTTTTCTTGTGTCAATGGATAACCATAAATTAGTATTAGAAATTTTAGTGTTTTTTGTGGTAGAAAACACCAATTTGGAAATTCTTACAAAAATCAAATAATTATCAGATTTTAATTAAACTTTCAGGACTTATTTACAAACGAATAAAATCATTTAAAATTTTTTTTTTTTTTTATAGAAAATTTTGGTAAAAATATTTTATTTTACATCTGTTACTCCACTTATTTAATTTATGAAATTTCAAGAAATTAATTTTTGTAGCACTTAATGTGAGAAGCACTTTATAAACACAAATCCATGGAAAATCTAAATCAACTTTTTTGTCAAACTGGATGCACAGTGAGAGAAAATTTGCTCTGAATAATAAAATAAAAAATGCAATAAAACTAGGGCATTATTTAATTACAAGAGTTTTTAATTACTTTTATGAATAAGATGTATTATGGACACTATTGTCTTAAGAAAAATTCTTTTTCAAGGAGTAATAAATTTTTACAATTATTTTCATTTTTTTTTAATTTTAATTATAATAATTTATAAAGTTCTAAATCTTTTAAAATTTTGTATTAATTTGCAGTGGTTAGGTGATGATATTATTAAGTAAAAACAATAGTTACTAATCATAAATGAAAAAGCTTACTGCAATTCAGTGACCCCCAGTATTTTAAAAAGAATTCTGAATTATTTTCATATGTATAAACATGTCAATTTTTGTAAATACAAACATTCATACACAACATTATCAGAAAATAAAAGTGGTAACTATAGTAAATTTAAAATTTATTAGTAATTTTTTAACATTTCCTCAACAAGCGTCTTACTGTTCTTAAAGTACCTAAAATTCATCACAATAGGTAGGGAGGAGTAGATGCGACAGACAACAATAAACTACAGAACTCAAAATTGATCACTGCATTTAAGTATTGCATTAAGCTTACCTTTTAAAAGTTTAAATTCTTTTGCTGCTACTTAATTTAAAGACAATTTGATGTACGTAGGTCCTTACTTTCTATACAAACAATTATTTTTATTTCATGGATGACTTTCGCTGGATTTCGCAATTAATTTCGATTATTCCCAAATATATTTGCAAATTATAGAAATGTTATCGTAAAAAAAAAAAAAAAAAAAAAATGGAAACAATCGCAGTAATAAAAACTTGGGGACACAAAATTTCTGGATTGAGGGTTGTGATCCGACCCGAAATGTTTTTAATTTGCTCACGGAATCGGCCTGATTCCAAAATGGTATAATTGGGTTACTCTCTAGGACTAGGAGTATGGAAAAAATGCGGCATAGTGACAAACTGACATTCGCATTTAAAAATTGTATTGAAAACGAAATTAAAAATAATAATTTAATTTTTTAAAAGCAAAAATTTAAAAAAAAAAACTGAGTCTTGATGATGACTTCTTCAAAATAAAAAAGTGCATTTTGATTTAAAATTGATAAACGGAATAACACAAAAAGTGCAATCAATCCTTTACAAAAAGCCACGTTAACTGTTAAGTTGCTAACGGTTCGTTAACATGTGCTTCTTAAACAATGACTTGTGTGTGTATCGCTCGCTTTATTTTCTTATCGCATACACCCATGAAAATAATTTATTAACAATAACGAGTTTATTTTAAAATAAACGAATAATTACTGCTTCGATTTCATTTTTACTTCAGATATTTAGAATCAAGATAAAAGGGACCGCAATTCTTAACTTGTACTGAACATTACTAGTCTACAAGAGACTACGTTTTCTTTTCTCCAAGAACTGAATTAGTCCAGTGGAGGATTTGACACTCAGGGATATGGTTTCTGTTAACGAAAAAAAAAAAAAAAAAAAAATTGCTAAACACGAAATTTGGGATTTAGCTGGCACAAGGACACATTTCTTGAGTACTTGATAAAAATCGAACTTCTATAATTAGTTTGCAATAATTAATGGTTTTAGTTATGATGTCTGCAACTAATGTTTAAAAAAATTAATTTCACAAGTTTAAAACTTTAAAAATAAAACAATAACTATCTAAGATTCTAAAAATGTTCAATGAAAATTAAAAAAAAAAAAAAAGACTATTTAAAAAATTGATGTCTAATTTACTTTCATTTTTATTTGGAATATAAAACTTTTAAAAGAGAACTAAAAAGTAAAAACCTACTATTTAGAAAAAAAAAGTCAGTTTTCTTTTAAAAACTTTTATTAAAAAAAAAAAGTTAAAATTATTGATATTTTTTAAAACTTTAATTTTCCGAAATCAAATAAAAATATTTTTTTTTATTTGTTATCGGTTTTTTATTTGTCCGTTGATTGTGAATTTATTAATGTCTTGCGCTCTGAAATTTAAAGTAAATCTTTCTTTTTCCAGGTAAAAAAATACTGGACATAAGTTTGGAAATATTTTAAAAACAAATTTATTAAAGAAATATCTTTAAAAAGTTATTTAATTGAATATTTTTTTTTTTATATAACTTTCAACTTTCATTATGATAAAGTCATTTTTAAATTTTGATGTATATAACATTTTTCACGGTGAAAAATCATTTCACGTTTTAGCAATGGTGATTTAATTACTTTTTTAAATAATTTTTATTCAAATATTTGTTGAAAAAACATTACAACAATATTTCGCACCTGAGAAATTTAATGAAAAAAGTCACGTGGTTATTTTCCGAGATAAATTCTAATTTATTTTAAGTTAGAATAACCAACGACAGCTTTAAAAAAAATCAATGTCAGTTAGAATTATTTTCAACTTTACTTTTTCAAAGAATGAGATCAAAGATGTTGTCGCTATTGCAATTCTTTTGAAAAGTTTTTGTTTTTTACTTTAGAAAAAGTTTATGAACACTTTGTTTTGGAAATTTCAAAAAGAAAAAAAGTTCTAAATAAAGTAGACAAGTTCTAAACAATGTTTTTAATCAAAGACTAATGGTTAATTAAAATAAATAAATTGAATAATTAAAATAAACGATGTTTTCAACCGCATGGTTAGGTTATTTCTTGCTAAGTTTTTATTTCTCACTTAACGATTATTTAGCACTTTCTAAAAAAAAAAAAGTTCGATTGAAAAAGAAAAAAACATATGGCAAAGCAAAATAATAAAAAAAAAACGTTTAAAAATGAATTTGAAAAAGTAAAAGAGAAAATAAAACACGTAACCCTTATAACTTAAGGCCCTTAAGTTATAAGGGTTACGTTTTTTATTTTCTCTTTTATAAGTTAAGTTAACCGTAAAAAAGCAGAGAAAATAATGTCTTCTGCCTAATGACCATAAAAAAAAGTAAAATTAGTTTAAAATTAAAACAGTAAAAAAAAAAAAAAAAGACTTTTTTTAAGACACTAGGAAAAAAAAATCTATCACCCACCTGGAAAACGAAAAGAAAAGAAAGGAAAAATCACGTGGTGTAATTTTATGAGATAGAAAGAATCACCCGATCCTAAACAACAACAACAAAAAAAAAAAGACAAATCATTAATTACCCATTTATTCGCACTTAACAACAAACTAAAAGAAGGCGATTGTAAACGTAATAAGTTCCAAAATAAGTAAGTAAATACGAAAGAGTTAGAGATTAATTAATTAAACAGGTGAAAATAAATCTTCATCACGAAAAAAAAAAGTTATGAAACATCACAGAACACGAGTCTGTTTTCTTTTTCACGTCAAACCCACTAATAAACTTTTATTTATGTGTAAATCGTCAATAACGCAGGAATAAAAAGACATTTTAAAACTTTCAGTTTCTTCAAACCTGTTTTTCTCTTTATTCTTTTTTTTTTAAGTTTAATACTAATTTTATTAAAGTCGCTGTAAAAGCCTAAAAAAAATACAAAACAAAAAAAAAACAGACGAAGTGGTCGATACTCGGATAGCTCACAAAATTACCGTCTACAGACCAAAAAGTATTAACTTACCAGCGGCCGTGATCAATCCCCACACTCGACAAGGCCATACAACAAAATTCCAAAGACATTTCCTCTTGTCATCGCACTCACAGGGGCACATTCCAGAAAAAAAACTGACAACAGCGGCGTAGGGTCTTTTTGGCGCCACACAAACATGAAGCCATGAACTGAGAATTGGCAGTGACCCGGAAGTCGGTACCGATGACCCCAAATTGTGCGTTTTGATTGGTCGAGACAGCCTGGGGTGAGAGCAGCAAGTGCTGTGTCGGGTGATGTCTGCATGCTATATTCCCTGTGAAAAACCATGCCCTTACACAACTGCTGTTACCACTTCTTTCTTTCTTTCTTTCTCTCTCTCTCTCTCTCTCTCTTTTTTCGTCTTGCTTTTCTTATCTCTTTCTTTCTTGTTTTAGATCTCTAATTTATATGCTTTTTTTTTTTACAGACTGAACTTACTTTCTCAATGTGTGTTAAGACAAGAGACATGTAACTTTTTCCCAGTCCTTCGACTAAATAAAAGTAAAAAAAAGTGATTCTTTTTTTGTTTTCGGTCTCTGCTTTTAAAAATAATTTTAAAAATCTGGCATTCACTAATAAAAAAAAAAAAAAATTATGTCGTAATATAATTTCACGGATATTATTTTTGTTACTCCAGAAAAAAAATCTTATTCCGTTTGTACACTTTATAAAATTAATAACATTTATTACAAAAAAAGAAATTCAATAACATTTAGTTACCAAAAAAAATAAATTCTGAAACTGTAATTCAATTATCTAAAAAAAAAAAAAATGACAATATCATACAAAAAAAGTTAAAGTGACATATTGTCCTAAGTAAGTTTGATCAATGCAAGCCTGTCGCCAAGGTGTATGGCTGCCCCACCAGAAAATCGTTAGTCGCCTCCCCCTCACATCCCTGGAAATGATATGAACTAATTTAAGTGTTCAAATACTTATTCGTGCATCACCTGACTTAAAGGCCACTCCTACATCTCAAAACGCTGGCAACGAGCCTGGACTAATGGTGAAAAAAGGGGGTTTGATTGGAAACCCTTTTTTAAGGCTTTTTAAATGCAATGCAAAATAAAATCATCATCATTATTTATTTTTTAACCGAAGAATGGTAGCTAAAAAAACAAAACCTACTTTATGCAAATATCACGAAGTAAATATACTGCTTAAAATGCAGCCTTCGATTGATATCAAATTAAATTCCATTTATTTGAAAATGTTAAATTGTTAATTATCAATATACCTAATTACTATTATTATCATTAGTATCCTCAATTGTCTGCTAAGGAAGAGGAATGCAGACAAGTCGAGGATTCCATTTTGTTTATTCCTATCGTTTTCATATGAAGAAAACGCGTTTGTAATTAGCAGTTATTAAATCTGATGGAATATATCTTTTTTATTCAATTCATAATTAATTAAAAATGATGTGGTAACTAATGACCCTATTCAACTGGAAACTGCATCATTTTCGAAGTTATAGTATTTTGTTAGCAAAAATTGTGCTATGATGTGCCTGTTTTGCTGTGTTGAACACAAATATACATCAATCTATAATATCCCTATATCTCTAATAATCATTATATAGACTTTCTATTCACTAAGTGTTTTACTTTCAAAATTCTTTACTTTAACTTTCAATTTATTACGAGTTGTGTTGTCTATCTGACTGAGGTTCCAATCACGCAAAACTTCCCGCTTCAAGTTATTTTTTTATCATTATTATAACATAATAATGTTGATGAAAAATGAAATAAAATCAATAAATAAACTAATAATAATCAATAATAAAAAAAAGAAATACATTTTCCCATGATGCTAAAGTAACCAAAAATTGTATTACCCCACTTGGCTTCGTCATGTGTCCGATAAGGGGCGCTGTTTAAGTCTATAAAAAGACAAACGTTTTCCTGCCTCTGGCTCCCTCTTCATCTTGTTTCAAGATGTAGCATGTAGGCAAAGACGTCCCGCTCGAGCACATTCGTTTCTTCCGTCCACTGAGGGCTAAACTCTCTTTTTTTCACTTTCTAACGCATGGATTTCGCACGTATCTTTCAAAGCATCCGCCAATTAAGTAAACAAACCTTTTCTTTTTTGGTCGCTCCAACTCAGCGCAAGGTTGACTTGAGTTCGACCATTATAACGATGCTTGAACCTGCAAACGATGAAGTAAGTACAAACTTTTCTTTGGTCGTTCCAGCCCTGTGCAAGGCTGATTTGAGCGCGACTACTATAACGATGCTTATACTTACCCTAAATTCTGAACTAAAAATAAAACGGTTATACCCAAGAGACGTTGATAAATCTGTTTCGCTACAGTTTATATAAAAGAAGAGAATAAAGTTCCGCAGTAGAAACCCAAGATTTTGTATGCGTTTTCTTTAAGTATTTATATATGAACACCGCATTCACATACAATATATACCCAACAGGCAACTTTAAATTCCATAATGTTTTGTTTATATAAAAATCAGGCTGAAAGTACTGGTTCTCGTTCGATCACCGGATTTAAGCAACGTTCACCCTCGTCAATATTTAGACAAGAGATCGTTTGGGAAGACTTGGCTGTAAGTTGATTTGATTTGATTTGTTTGTTTAATAGCATATCAACACCTTATAGGTCATTTAATACCGAAACTTAATTTTCTTGTGAGCTTTTAAGTAATAAAATATGATATATGCTATTCTGCTTTCACAATTAAATACATGGTAGGTGATACTCAACTTTTGTGCATATACATGTTTGTGTGGATATAATTACTATGTATGTGTTTTATGTTGTAGTTTTGTTGAAGATATATTTTGGAATATAGTGTGATTTCTTTAAGAAATTGTTGGATATTATATAGATTAATGTCATAAAAGAGTTCTTGTAGTGAACAAAACAAGATCTAGATTTAAAATTCAAATGCTAAGCACTGACTCGAATTTACAAACTTTGCTTAACACACACGCAAAAGCGAATCCAAAACAAAACTGAAGTTTGTTCGTCGTCCAATGGAAAAGTCCGAATCATATCCGGGAGTGAATTCCCAAATGACCTTTTCAAGCCCCACAAACAAAATAAAAGACGGGTAAATTCGCGTCAGCTCGCGAAAAGGTCCGTAAAAGAAATTGTTTCTGAGAATTTTGTTTTTAAATGTTTCCTAGATTTCTATTGGCCGAAAAACATTTCGCATCAAGGTGTGAAATTTCACGAGTTTTGTAATAGTGAGCCCATTCAAGTCTCTAGGGATTTGTTGGCTTTGCTTATTAGCGGCTTAAACCTTTGTGTACAAGATTTGTAGCCTTGTTCTAACAAGATTTCTAACCGTGTTCTGATGGACTTTTGAAGAGGCAAGACTAACACCTTGCTCTTCGCTTAGACTGGCTGCAATTTCTTGGTTAGTTATAGTCCTATTCTTCGCAACTTTTCTCTTGATTACCCTGCCAGTTCTATCATCAATCTTTTTCTTTCGTCCTCTTCTTTCCTTCCTTGGAGCAGGAGTGGTATCATTATGTGCCCTAAGCACTCGAGAGACAGTTGATTGTAAGGTTATAGCAATTTCTCTCGTAGACTTGTCTGCTTTTGAGAGGGCAATAACAGATGCCTTAAGTGGTTCTGATACGTGTTTGTACCCTTTCATCTGGTTAGTGACTTGAGTGGCTATTTCAAGCTGTTTTTATACTGTATGAGACTTTCTGGAATATTCTGGGATACTCTAGATTTAATTTAAGCTGTTCAAGAATTCTCTAGAATATTGTTCTGAGTGTATTGTAAAATAGTTTTCTATATTTTGTCAAAAGCTCTTTAAATTCACTAGAATGCGATATCTGAGTCACTTTTTTTGCACAGAGTTTTTTCCTGAATCTAATTTATATCCAAATTTATAATTATCAATAGAATACTTTGGGATGAATAAATTTTTCTCCTAGGTGGTCTGAAAGGGGTTTTTATATTAGTAAGATTAAAACAGGTCCAGTATGTATGAATTATAGTTAAAGACCTTAAGAACGAGAAAAAAGCTAGACGCTTCTGTTGCATGTGTGTTGATGTATATGTCACAGGTTTATTTTTGTAGCACATGTACCAAATATAGCGTCGGGTCGATTCACTAAATGTAGCAGAAACACCAAAAACAATAGACAAAAAATATTTTTAGTAAAAAAATCAGGTGAGTTACTTTTATCGAACAGCACTGTATACGAATGTCGAGACCAGTTTCAGAATTGTGGAAAAATACAAATAGATTTAAGTACTGTCACTGAAAACTCACTTTTTAAACATTGACTAGTTCACAGAAAGTAACTCAATTTTTGCATTTTTCCGGCTCCGATTATTTGAATATTTGTATTCATAAATATTAACCAACCAGTGACGTCATAGGAGACGAGTACTATTCTTTGAATTGGCAGACGGTAAAATATCTTAAAATGAAATTTTAGAGGCTCAACTTCAGAATATGTTCAACAATATCTTTCTAACTTAAAAAAAGGAATATTTAAAAATATATATTAGCCAATAATCTTGCGATTAAAAAAATCTAAATGTTAGATTTTTCCGAGCCTATTTAATTATTATAAATTATTTATTATTTTTTTCCGCTAATCAGTCTTTCAGTGAAACTTCTGACCAGGGTTTGTTCGATCGTTTGTGACACAAATGAAACTGAAATTCTCACAATTACTCACACCTTTCGCTTATTTAATTAGAGTATACAACAATACAAAAATTACGTTTAGCATTAGCGATGACATTCCAGTAACTTCTTTATTTGCGTCATCAGTAAGGAATAGCTTCTCCTTCCTTCTTTCATATAGTCTACAACTAGAATTTATACACATTGCAGACAAAGTATAGCAGTTGCTATGTTTTTCACGCTCACATACACTCCATACACTCCAAGTCATTTTATTCGCCTGTGATTGGCTAATAAATTACTACTACCTTTGTATAGGACAATTTAGCCATCGCAGTCGTTCTTTTGAATCTTTTGGTTCTGAGAATACTTACCTATTCTGTTTAGTATATGTGTAGTGATTGGTTAATTTTTAACCAGTGACATATTTTTAATGTAAGATCAAGTTTTCCCGCGGTTCCGTAGGAGCGTACCTCTTTTCCTTAAATAGGGCGATTTTTCGCAAGTCGCCAGTAAGATCCAGTAAGATCCCAGCCATCAACACAAATTCACGATCTTGCTCATCACACTCTAACGCACACACAAACACAGAATTTCGTAACTACAAACTTACATTTTCTCTCTGTAATTTTCGCCAAGCACAATCAACCAGAACTTCGTTGATTCAAACCAATTTATTCACAACACATTTCAAGCAATTGTATTCTTGGTGTGCTTCATTCTTCACATGCAAACTTTGCCCTAACAATTATTTCGGAACATTTATCTCACAAGAGAACTTTCTTCAAATAGTTGATTACAATCAATCTAATCCTGTACGTGGAAGAATCATTAATATAAATAGTAGTAGTACCTATATATTTGGTGTTTCTGCTACATTTAGTGAATGGGCCCGACGCTATATTTGGTACATGTGCTACAAAAGTAAACCTGTGACATCCACACACATGCAACAGAAGCGTCTAGCTTTTTTCTCGTTCTTCGTTCATAAGGTCTTCAACTACAATTCATACACACTGGACCTGTTTCATAAATCTATTTGAGCTGTCACATACATCCGCACGCCTATCGATGCATTTATCGTTTAAACTGTACTAACGCAATTCATTCAGTTATACTGTTAAAAAATAATACACAAAACATTTTGTGTAAAGTTGTTCACAAAGTATTTTTGTAATGTATTTATTTCAATTTGAAAGGAAAATAATACTCCAATAAATAAATAAAATTAATTTATCAAAATTTGGAAATCCGTGTTTGAATATTAATTTATTTCTTCGTATACACACATATATTCCGCTACAGGAATCAACCAGATCTGATGATCGCACTGGGTTGTGAAACTGACAGTCACCATTCAGTACTAACATCTATGTGACTTCTGTGATAATTGCTTTAGATATCTCGAAAGCGTTTGACAGGGTTTCGGCATGCTGGCCTTCTTCACAAGTTGAAAGGTTATGGTATTTCTGATCGAATCATTTATTTGATTCGATTTTTCTTATTGATATGTCCCGGAAAGGAGTATATTTGAACGAAGTAGCTAAGTGGTTTTGGCTACTATAATCAAGTAGAATACGGTAGCAGTAATCGACTGGTACGCGTCATAGTCGCAGGTAAGAAGTGTAGATCAATGGCGTAGTCGAATGGGCGTCGTTATAGACTTAGCTCCCAGACTAAGGCTCTCTGATTCACCTACACGTCCGTCAGTATTTATGACGGACACCAGACTCTCGATAGATAAGAAAAACCTTAGGAGATAAAAAAATATCCAGACGGCTCGATTCTCACTAAGCTAAATGTTTACACTCTCTCTCTCTATATATCTTCCAGCCTATATTTCATTTTGGGCTTAATTCTTGTTTTCCTACTTAGAATTAATGTTTAACCATCTCACAACCTCAGTGTCACACTAAGGATATTATCAACCGAACATGTGAGCAACGACGAGGTTGTATAGAAAATTGAAACAAAAAAGAAAATTACACTTAACATCAAGAAGAGACAGTTGAAATTTCTACAGGAGGATGCTGAGGATACCATGGACCGAACATGTGAGCAATGACGAGGTTTTAGAGAAAATGGAAACAAAAAGGAAAATTACACTTAACATCAGGAAGAGACAGTTGAAATTTCTACAGAAGGATCCTGAGGATACCATGGACTGAACATGGGAGCAACGACGAGGTTTTAGAGAAAATGGAAACAAAAAAAAACAAAACAAAAAACAAAAAAAAACCTAATACTTAACATCCGGGAGAGGCAGATGAAATTTCTACAGAAGGATGCTGAGGATACTATGGACCGAACATGTGAGCAACGACGAGGTTTTAGAGAAAATGGAAACAAAAAGGAAACTTATACTTAACATCAGGAAGAGACAGTTGAAATTTCTACAGAAGGATGCTGAGGATACCATGGACAGAACATGTGAGCAACGACGAGGTTTTAGAGAAAATGGAAACAAAAAGGAAACTTATACTTAACATCAGGAAGAGACAGCTGAAATTCCTACAGAAGGATGCTGAGGATACCATGGAACAAACATGTGAGCAACGACGAGGTTTTAGAGAAAATGGAAACAAAAAGGAAATTTATATTTAACATCAGAAAGAGACAGTTGAAATTTCTAGGACACGTAATGAGAAAAGATGGTTTGGAAAAACTGATACTCACAGGGCAGATAGAGAGCAAGAGGGACAGAGGAAAATCACGCATAATTTATTTAGTCAGCTTGAGTAAATACATGGCTGATCGAGATTTAGGAAAAATAAAAATCTGTTAAGTTCTACGAAGGATAGGAAATTGTGGAGAGCCATGATTACCTAGGCTCTGAATGGTCACGGCGCATAAAGGAGAAGAAGAAGAAAACCGAAAACAGCCTTTGACATCTACTTGGCACGAGATCAAAGGTCGAATTTTGTCGTCTGTTGTGGCGGATATGGGAGGCTTGAAATACACCAGTATGCTTGATCGCTTTGTCCCACGCATTTTCCTATCCTTCAATTCATATTGGCTACTCAAAAGATACGACAAACCTGTTCTAAATCTATGAGCGTTATTCAAAATTAAAGTCTTTTATTTTTCTGCAATCATAGCAAAAATTTTCCGCAAGGTATTTTTTTTTTTTTTTTTTTTTTTTTTGTGGCGGTAGCTTGTGACGCACAAAAAGTCTTCTCATATGTCTTACAATTGTACTTGACCCTCCTTTCATTAGTTAGTACGGTCGTTATGTCCTGTCAATACCTCATAAATAATGGATTATTTCGCTTTTTGATCGCGTGGAAAGAGGTGAAAAGACATTATTTGATTTCAGTGAGAAAATGAATGAATGAAAGAAAGGAATATAGAAGTGGAGTCAGAGAATCAGATTAAGCTGATACTACACTTTCATCTAAACTAAAAAGGCCGAGAAACGGGTATTTTTCAGTGCACCCACGTCGCCACCAAATGTGACACAAGGTCATTTTAAAGGGGGTTTAACTGCAATACTTCCCTTTTTGAGAGACAACTCAGGCTCCGGGCAATAAACTCAGACCTCTCCTGAAAAAGAGGTACTGCCTAGGAGGAAAGCTTCTGGGTTTTGGGCTTAATGACACCCCCCCCCACACACACACACACCTCCGCCATCGAGCCAAAAGGTCGAGAAGCCATGACGACTGCAACAAAACTACAGTAAATCAATTGCAATAAATCCAATTTAGTCAGTTATGTGCCATGCGTGATACACGCTTAGGTGATCATGTATCTTTAGACATATGACTGACGAGGCATATTTTTCCCACAGTAGGTTGCCATTCCTTTCTGCGGTAGACCAGTTACCATCCAAGGCTATAGAACCCGGTCTGTCCTGCTGTTTACCCATAGCTGGGGGGGGGGAAGAGGAGGATTCATACCTTTCCCAAGGGTATTATCACGTAATGAATGTAATGGATTTGTCTGGAATTCGAACTCAGCTCTCCGATTCATCAATCCGAGCCGCTATCCATTACTCCACTCCTAAATCCAATTTCCATAAATAAATGAAATAACATCGTTTGCTGAATTATTTTAAATTATTATTAAGAGAAATATTCGTAAGACAGGTATTTACATAGAAAGAAAAGAAAGAAAGAAAGAAAGAAAGAAAGAAAGAAAGAAGTGTTTGTCTCTTGCCAACACCTTGTAAATAATGGACTATTCCGCTTTGATTGCGTGGAAAGAGGGGGGAAGATACGACTGTATTTCAGTGAGAAAAATGAAAGAAAGAAAAAAGGGAATATAGAAGTGTTTAAAGATTGTTTCAATGAAATGGAAAAAGTTGTTAATTTCAAATCTTTTCATTTGTACCCCCTTACTTCTTAAAATAACGACCAGCATTCATATTTATGATTGTTATTGCAATATTTTGTTAAAGTTGCTAAACTCAAATAACGAACGACACGATAGGGGAATTTCTACGGATATTTTATTGTCGTAGATCACGCCATGAGCTGATTCAATCATTAACTTAAGAGTTAAGAATTAAGATTCATCAGAATATTTAAAAATTTAAAAAAAGTTATTTATTTGTTTTTCAACATGCTTTTGGTTCCAAAGCGAGCCCAGTAAATGGTCGGCGATCCGAAGCACTAATTAATTTTAACTGGAAAGACACCTGAAAATTTCGCGGTTTTCCTTTGGAAGTCTGCTTACTCAACACCAAAAGCATGTTGAAAAACAAATAAATAACTCACTAAATAAAATAATATTTCCCTGTTTTGAAAACTTTACCAAAAATTGGGGAATTATTGAATTTCATTAGCATTTTCAACATTAATTTATTAATGAAGAACTTTATATTAAATACTTTGTTTGCTTGTTTATTTTTTATTTGTTTTGTTTTGTTGAAATATTTTTTTAATCTCGATAGAGTCTAAAAGCGTCCCCTCGTCCTTATGGGTGACAAATTATTTTCCTCCCTACAACCCTTTCCCAGTGACGAAATGTAGCAAGCCTCTTATTGTTCTGTTGCTATTTCTATGGAAAGTGCTCAAACGAACTACGTTCTTTAGCCCCACCATTTCTAACCTCCCTGCCACGCTACACATATTGTAGAGAACCACACCCATTCCATTCGTATTCCATTGGGGAGATGTAAATTCCCCATGATCAGTTTCCTCCTCTTTTCCCGATAACTACCCTACTCGCAAGCCGCTAGTGGCCCGCTGACGGGCAACTGATGGCAACGTCAGCCACTTTCAGGCCACCAGCGAGCTACCGGTGGGCCTCTAGCGGTCCGCCAGTGGTAACATTGCCGAGAGGAACATGTCGGCGGTCCGACAGCGGGCCACCAGCGGTAAACGCTAGTCGCATACCACCCAGTGGCAGATTGGTGGCTTGCCTATAGAGACAATCCTGACCTGTTCAAGTCTAGGATTAACCGCTATCTTCACTACATATCCGCATAAACTGTGCCGCTTACTCTGTAACCCTCTACATTGAGTGGCTCCCGAGCCTTGCACAGGGTGAACCTCACTCATACTCTTCCTTCACTTAACTCATTGTTAATTTGTGGAGTTTGTATGAACACTTGATTTATCCACGCCAAGAAGATTAATGAAGGATGGTAATGAATAGGAAACATACGGGTAATTTTAACAAAGCGTAGTTTTAGCGAATTGTGATAAAGAAGAAATGTTCATACAACAGGTTAAATGATCTAACACAAAATAAGATTAAAAAGGTTAAGAGAGTTTGTTGCTCACCGAAAGGATATGTGGTTTTCATACGTTCAAAAGCAGACGAAAAAGGATAGTTTGAAATACTTAGCTTTCATGGAGGAAATTCTTTGAAGTGCCACGTACTTGGAGCAGCCCGGCCTTCGGGCTGGGTTGCGACCATGGCAAAGTCTAGTTTGGACCATATCAGGACCTGCTAAGACAAGCCAAGACCAATTTGGACCAAAACTTGACTAAGCTTTGACCAGCTTGGACATGTTATGACCAAAACATTGACTAAGCTTTGACCAGCTTGGACATGTTATGACCAATCTTTGACCAGTGACCCTATGCGGAAACGCTCGGGTTTCCCACGAAAAACGACCTTGTGTCACATCTTGACCCCGTGGGAGTTAAGTAAATACCGCCACGTACTTGGTTAAAAGCCGAGAGGCGAGCAATTTAACACTGGCGAACGCTGGATGCAGTGAACAGAAACGAAACCTTTCATATAACTTCATACACTTTTCTCTGATTAATTTAATTTTTCTCCCCATTTTATATCAAAAGGAATTTCCCATAGGTTCGATACTTACTTTTATTTTTCTTCTTCTTGGTTCAACGGCTAACTTCCGTGAGGACAAGCTTTTCATTGGTCCAAAAATAATTTTTTATTTCCGTCTTCTCATCTCACCGGTCAATCTCTGTGAAGGCAAGGTTTTTATTGGTCCAAAGAAAATTTCACATATGCTCGCGAATTCCTTTTCGTCTTTTTCCTCAGTCCTCCGAATTTGAAGGGAGCGGGTAAGGGGAGTTATTATTTCGCATTCACTACAAATAAACTACACTATTTTCTGTTTTCACTATAAAAATTCTCTAATGTCAATTTTTTGTGAAAAATTGACTTGTATTGTTACAGTACGATTTTAAAATTCTTTCAGATCGCGGTTGTTGGTATAAATTTGATATAGAATTAAGACGTCCTTGAAGAATCGAAAAATATAAAATTGAAAGCCATCTTCGAATATGATTATTCTTTAAAACGGTTTTATTTTATGGAAGTTCAAAAGGAAAATCTAAAATAAAATACATAGTTATGTTCCACGACGAAAACACTTCCGCTCCAAAAGTTAGTTTCTTGATTGTACTAGTCTTCCATATTTGAGGGGATTTTTAGCATGAATTTTAACAGCAGGCCAAAGATTGTAAGATAATAATTGTTTGAAGGTTGACAAGCGAGGACATACCCTGCTGGAGAAAATATATTTTTCGTTATATTTGTAAGAAGGAAGTAATATTTTTACAAAATCTAATTAATTAATATTTAAATTTGCTGTTTTTCTAAGAAAAAAATATTTGGAAAATATACTGGGTCTTTAAGAAAATTTTAAAGTCTTTTCATTTCTATTTTGTCGGTGACATTAAATTCAGTCATAGAACTGGGCGGATTTTTTTTTTGTTTTTTTTTTTTGTTTAAAAATGTCTAAAATCTTTTTTAAGGACATTCATTTTTCTTTTTTTAATTATTGATTAACTTTACGCTATTGTATTTCATATAAAACTATATATATATATTTAACTTCAAAGAAGACATTTAAATGATTTAAAATGCGCTTTTCAACTTGTAACGGGGTAGGTAATGTTGGATGTTGATGTATTATTTTCCCCATTGTTATTAATTGTTGCCTGTAATAGGGTTGATATTAATGACAAATTAGAATGTATAAACGTACAACGATAACAATAATAAAAAGTTGAGACACATGTTGACATAAATAGCAAGAATTTGTATCTCCTTTTTGTGATGTGAATTACTGAATATTGGTATGGTGTGTGCAAAAATGTTCTCAGTGTCTTTTTTGTTTAAAAGTCAGTGCTTACTTGGTTTGGTTCCGAGAATTTCGTTTGTGAGGATGCGTTTGAAATCGTCCGTTTTTTATATTTCCGGGGTGCTGGCAGACGTGTCTGTACTGCTACTTTACCGCTAGTCTACTGACTAACGCTACAGGTACCCTATTCTACTCTACTGACTCTCTTGTGACGAAAGGGTCGTTTTTACAATGATGAGGGTTAGGATGATAAAATATCCTTTTCTATCATCGCTGATTACAAGGCTATTTTTAGAATGATGAAATATTCTCATCATTCTGGACCATAACATTCTTTTAGAATGTCCTTGATGGTACCAATTGTTTACTAACTTTTTTCTAACTTTTTTTTTTTTTTTACGCAAAAACTTTTTCCTATGGCTGGATTAGCATTGTTTTTATTTATTTATTACTAGCAGTAGAGCCCGGCGTTGCCCGGGGATATAACAGTAAGAGATAGATTAAGTATCGACCATCATAAAGACTGAAAAATAAAATTGACAAAGATTATTGTTTAAGGTTGATGGACACGCATGTCTTAATTAGTTTTTTTTTTTTTGTTTTTTTTACGAATTGGTCAAACCCAAACTCAAACAAAAGCATTGTTTTCAATCGTTATGAGTCTATCGATTGAATAGAATTTTATTATAAACAATTGTCTTGTAAATGGAATTTTAAAGCATTCTGAATGTAAAAATAAAGAAAAAAGTGTGTAAGACAATAAGAAACACTACCTGCCAAAAAAGTGAAGTTTTGTTGAAATCGGTTGAAAAATGTAGGAAATTCGATCCCATATATAAACGAACACAGACACACACACACACACACACACAACCTGGGTTTTATAATAAGTATGATTTGTGCACGATATTAATTTTGTCATTGTTATTAAGGAAATCGAATTCAAATGGTAGATGAAAACGGGAAACAGGAACTATAGAGGAGGATATCTAACAAGCAGGAAAGTAGGAAGCAGCGAGGCAATAGTTTGGAGAGAACTGGAGCCAGATCGGGAGCATTTTTCTTTAGGACGACGGCTGGGATCCCATCACCTCCGCTTGCCTTATGGGATTCTAATTTAGAAATAATGTCCAAGACCTATGGCGGGGTTATGCGCATATCACTCAGAATAGCCACAGTTATAGCGGAGAAATCAGGTGTGGGTACTCCAGATGAGTCGAGTATTGAGTTGGAAGAGAATTTCCGAACAAAGCATTCAACCTTATCTACTGTAGATGTTAGGAGTTCGAATTAATTGAATATAGGATTGATTGAGGATTTCAGAGCCGCCAAGAATCTCTAAAACCGAACTTGCGAGATATTATACGTTGTTTCATTCTGTCAGGAAACAGTAATTTCGCTTCTTTCAGGACACGCTTGCACTAGAAGACAAAGAGACGTCTGTTGCAATCAGACGTGTCTCTCTGGTACAACCGGAAGAAGTGATTTCTGTGGGCTATAGTGGCCGCGCATGCAGATGAGAACTAAGTAGATGAATGTATTTTAATTTGGTATTTCCTTGCTGGTATGAAAGCATCGATGCCGACTTTCATCCAGGAGGAGACTTCAGACGCGCATTTGTGAACAGGAGGATTAAAAACTGCATTCCAAGAGATGTCATGAAGGAAGTCACTAGTCGAGTTCCAGTCCAAACGTTGATAAAAGAATCTTGATGTTCATTTCAAAACAAAAACAGCAATTAAACTGTCTTAACTAAAACAAATATTTTTTTCATTCGATGGTCACTTCGCAATAACAGCAAAAAAATTAGTTTACATTTCTCTTCAGAATTTTTTTTTTTTTTTTTTTATAAAATTGACTTTGTATTTGTGTTTGTTTAAAAATATCGTTTTCTCTTGAATTTCTTTCTTCATCCAACTTGGGTGAAGAATTTAAATTTAAAATTAAAATTAAATTTACAGTTAAAATTTAAAATTAAAATTAAATTTAAAATTAAAGTTATTGCAGCTTGTTACATATTTAAAATTAAAATTAAATTTAAAATTAAATTTTCTTTCTTCATCCAACTTGGGTGAAGAATTTAAAATTAAAATTAAATTTAAAATTAAAATTAAATTTAAAATTAAAATCAAATTTAAAATTAAAATTAAAGTTATTGCATCTTGTTACATATTTAAAATTAAAATTAAATTTAAAATTAAAGTTATTGCAGCTTGTTACATATTTTGATTTAAACATTAATGCAAATATATGAAAAAAGAAAACCTAAGTAACATTAGACCCACTGTAGTACCATTAATGACATGAATACTGGATATATTTATACATTTTATATGGACCCAGATATAGGGCTATGCATAGTGATTAAACCTGAGATTCAATCACAACATTGAACACTTGTCCGGTAAACATGTAGTGGTTATTTAAGATTATGAATTTATGATGCAGTACTAATTACCAGATATTAATAGTTTGTGAATATATGAATGGATAAGCTTTTTAGTTGTGCAAGTTGAGAAAAGTGTTGAATGTAGTCTTGTAGACTTATACATAGATGAGGCTAGATCAGTGTCAGATATTCTAGCTATGCCACTAAGGTCTTTTCCGGCAGTTTTGTGAATCAGCACACGGTAGAGAGTTTAAGAATAAATACTGTTCGTAGAATTAAAAGAAGAACATGTTCATAATGGATGCAGAATGTTTAAATATCTTATATAATATAACTCTAAATCCTTGTGTGGTACTAAATACTAAATACATTTCCAGGTGAATACGCCTTTCAGCAGAAATGGAAACGTAATGTTTTGAGTGGAGCGCAGAAGAAGGAGGGAGCTACAGAGAAGAAGAAAATAGGAAGACTTCCAAATTTAACATCGTGGTTCTACACAGTTGCAACGACAGCCACTCATACCATTACTTCAGATATATCATCCACATCAGTATCCACTCCTGCAATGTCAGCCACTAGTACTGTTCCATTAGATATAGCATCCGTATCTACATCTATTCCAGCTACCAATCATTCAGTTTCAACAGACATACCATCATTACCTGCTGCTGGCATTTTACAAAAGGAAATAACCAAATCTGTAACAGTAAAGGATTTTGCAATCCAAGAGATAGATCCGGTGCTATTGTAGACTCATCCAATATCCTTACCTTTCCAACCCTAACAAAAGCAGAGTCCACATCGTACGCCTAGGTACCTAGAAAACCCCAACCAATAAAAACGACAAGAAACGAAGCAAACAACCCCATTGGTCAATCACTCGAAGTTCACGTGCAAAACGAAAATTGCACCAAAACCAAGTGAGCCACTTTTCGAAACCCGGTGGATATATAAACATAGAACGTTTGAAACTTCAGAGAGAATAGCAGCAGTAATTACCAAGTTTCAAGATGTAACATATCACCGACTCCCGTCTTAGTCATTGCTGACCAGACGTTAAAGACAATTACCAACTCCACGCCAGTCAGTCTCACGAATTCGCAGAGTAACTTCCAATATACTCCACGCCGTTACAAACGACAATTTTGCCGCGCACGAAGACATCTAACTGACTCACATTCGAACATTCATCAATCAACTCTGTGAACACTTTTCTCAACTTTGCTTATGTAGAGTGAATTAAATTCACTGCTAAAAGATAAGTAAACATCAAATACGTTTAAGGGTAGACCACTCTAAAAAACACTTTCCAAAAAACTCTTATTATTCATAATTACGATATTTGACGCAAACAAAAAGACAGCGAACCAACGAACAATATCAACAAGGAGATATTCACAAATCTAACAATTACAAACGCATTTTGTCCACACGACACACACTGATTACCCAATCTGTATATTGATAAATTGTATAAATGTTGCATTGTTTTCTAAATTGCATTTGTCTCGTTTTTTAATTGCATTTGAAAGTTCGTTTATTTATTTGTTTGGGGATGCAGTGAGACATGCACCCACTAAAATTTCCTTCTGATTCTTTCTTAAATAATTAACAATCCTGCATGTCCCCAACACTATGAAACATTAACACAATAGATTACTGGATTCTGGGCTCTCATCATGTCAGAATCATGATAGCAACTTTTCAAACTCACACAGTGTATAAAACAGCTGGAATAGAGAATATGAAAGCAAAGTATTTATCAAACAATGTGTTCAAACATGAATTGCAGAATGGCGAGCGTGTAAAACGTGAATGGCTACTCTATTCACCATTATCGTAGCCCTTCGCAACTCCATTCATGTGATCAAGGGCAGACGTTATATATCTTCATGACCTTGACTTTTTCTTCATTGCGTTGCAACACACCCTTCAATTTAATATAGCAAGTTTATTTAGATTCATAATAAACCTATTGTCTTTTTAGTTGTTTTTAGTTGTTTCAGTATTATGAACTTCGTCCGAATACACTTTATGAACGTTTTTACACCTTTTTACTTTATAGCAACTTTAAACATTGAGTAGATATGTAGGATCAGTTATTGTTTATACTCCCTTATCATATAACCCGCAGACTTCTCGCCAAACCTGAAAATCCAAGGGGTGGGGAGGAACCGACTTAAATCTGTACCATTTTTCAGAAAACGTCAACACAGGTTCTGTATTAAGTTACATTCCTCTTTTTTTATGTCTACAAGCTGGAAGCTAGTTGGGCTTTCCTATCCATTTTTACTTCCGGCACTCTTGCCCTTTATTACTTCCGGCTACCACGGACCCGTATTTTCCAGCATTGTTAACCTCTGTCATTTATCTTTGGACTTAACCAGCAACTTTTTAACACCTTCGCCGGACATGTGAATTGAACTTTTGAATTGTGAACTTACATGCCAACTTAACTTACATGGACTCTATTTTTAACATTTACTCACAGTTATATTATCTAGATCTTCTATCCCCTTAGTATTCTTCAATTTACTTACTTCTGCCTCCATTACTTGATTCATTGTTTGCTCATATTCCTTAAATCCAAACACGAACTTTTATATGTGAGGTAAATAAACTTCGTACTAATTTTAAATATCCTCGTTCTGTTGTCCATTTTTGTTCCACCTGTCAGATTTCACGCTTTTAATTTATTTACCGGCTTCCTGTGACTATCTTTATTTGGGTGCACAGGCCATATTATATCGCGACCCCCCAACAGGGGTCCACTACACTACGCAATCCAAAATCTGGAATCGTCGTGCTGAGTTCAAATTCTGATCGGACAAAGAACTTATGGATTTAAAGCACAACATTTTCTGTAATTGAAATTTGAGTAATTAGTTAAATGATAAAAAAAAATAACCTACGACTCAAAAGAAAATGAATTCAGTTATTCACGGAGAGAAAAGTAACATTTGTTACAGACAAAGATACATTTTCAGAGACAGAACCGTCAACTCTCTCGTTGGTGTCTGGAGACTCCTGAACTCGGTCTCCTGGCCTGTAACTAGTGTTGGTCTTCCGCGGTTTTTAGAGAAATCTCCAGTAAATACATTGTTAAGATTTCCTCATTAAAAGATTGAAGTATTTCCTACTCATTTCGCATGTTTTGAAAATCGTTTCATCGGTTCAGGCTATGGAATTTAAGGCTGTGTATTGTAGGTGTCTGAGCGTTAATATGTAATTAAAGAAGAAGTATACAAAAACTTGGGTTTGTTCTACGGACCGTTTATTCATTTTTATAGAAAGTCTAGTCTAGGGAAACAAAGTTTTCAGTGTCTTTTGGATATGTCCGTTTTCTTTTGAGTCCAAAAGTTGGGGTAAGTAAGGAAAATCATCGTTATAATGGTTGAGCTTAAGTCAGCCTTGTGCTAAGTTGTAACGACCAAAGTAAAAATTGTCTTAGTTCATCTGTGGAGATTTGGCAAAACATGTGCGAACGCTATGCTTGAAAAGTAGAAGATAGTTTCTGTTTCTGGTCCAGAAGTAAGTTCGGGCAAGTCATGATAAACATAATTATAATGGTCGAGCTCAATTCAGCATTACGCTGAGTTGGAACGACCAAAGAAAAGGTTGATTTACTTCATTGGTGGAGGTTTTGGAAGATACGTGCGAACGCTATTCGTAGGTAAGTGGAAAAGGTGAGCTCAGCCGTCAGTGGACCGTGGAAGCGAACGTGCTCCAGCGGGGATGACCTTTTTTTCCATGTTGTGCTACATCTTGCAGCAAGAGAAAGAAAGGAAAATGTTTATGTTTTTATAGACTTAAACAGCGTCGCCTAACGGACGTTTTACGAAACCAAGTGGGTTAATAACATTTCTGGTTTCTTTATTACTAGCATCACGAGTAAAAGTATTTCTTTTTTATTATTCATTATTATTATTTTATGGTTTTATTTTATTTTCCCACACGACCATAATTCGGTTAAATTAATTTATTAGCTAACATTTTTCGATAACAGATTTACTGAATCGTTGTTTCTTTAAAAGAGGCATGAAATGGATTAATGTTGGTTCAAAATCATGCTTCTGCTGAAAGTAACTGCTACGAATTCGAAGAATGATTTCTTACAGTTAACATTTTGGGGCTGTTTTTTTAAATCCTTCTGTTTCTCTATGTTTTTGGTAAAATCTCCCTGTTTTTCTGAAGTTAAAGATCCCTAAATCTCCAGGTTTTAAGATTTTTAGGTTGATAGGTCTGAAGAGATAAAAAAAATTCTATGAACACGAAATTATGGGGAGAATTAAACATGTAAATGAATCTGTTTTTTTTTTGTTGTTGTTATTCTTCCATGTGTCGCGTCCCTTCAGGATGTGGGCGATCATGGCTCTCCACAGCTTCCTTTCCTTTGTAGTTCTTAGTAAGCTTTGTCTTTTCATCACCCTTCCCACTCCCTGTTCTGCCATCTATTTACACAAGCACGTTAGGGGGTTACTCAATGTTTCCCTCTGACCCTCTTGCCTTCATTTTTAGGTTGATAGGTCTCAAGAGATAAAATAAATTCTATGAACACGAAATTATGGGGAAAATTAAACATGTAAATGAATCTTTTTTCGGCGCGTGTCAAATTCTCTATGTCCTCTTTCCTTATTTTGCGTCTCTTTCTGATTCTAAGCGTAAGCGTTCTTTTTGTTACCACTTTCTTTAGTTAGATTAAAAAATAAATAAACATCATGATAAATAAAAATAAACGAACAAATTATATTCAGCTAGAAAAGACTTACTTGAGTTTTCTGATGTATTTTAATTCATAAGTTAATGATTGGATAAACTCTTAGCGAGTTCTACCGCAATAAAATATCGGTTAAATATTTGAGCTTAACGACTTTAACAAAATATTGAAATAACAATCATAAATATGAATGTTGGTTGTTATTTTAAGAAGTGAATAGAAATGAAAAGATTTGAAATTGACAATTTTTCCATTTCACTGAAACAACCGTTAAACACTTCTATTTTTCTTTCTTTCTTTTTCTCACTGAAACCCAGTAGTGTCTCTGATATTTGTTTCGTTTTTTGCTGGTTGTTATTTTAAAATACAAATGAAAAGATTTGAAATTGACAACTTTTTCCATTTTATTGAAACAGCCGCTAAACACTTCAATCTTCCTGTTCTAACCTAAGGAATGTTACTGAATAGAACAAACACACGATGGTTGGTAATGAACGATAATACTTAGGACAAGAACAACACACATAAGATTCGACAGCGCCGCGTAGAAGTAGTAGTCAACTGCTAGAAATGAGTCAAGTGAATTCCACAATAAATCTCCAACTACCGGGTCGGTAGCTGTTTCCCGAGACGAGACTCTGCCCTTCGATATAGCCTCGTCTGAGGGTCCTCTCTGTCTCAGCTGGAGACAAATCTCCAACTGCAGACCAACATACAGTATTTACTACTGTGTTTATGTGAATGGGGTCATGTCTTTTATCGTCCGTAGTTATGCTACAACACTTTCCTTCTTTCTTTCTGTTATAGTGGAACACACCTATTCTATAGTTAATAGACTCTCCCACCTATAAGTAGTAGTAGTAGTAGTAGCACTCGCTAAATCGCTCAGCGAGTTGGTCAGTCAGTCAATGTCGGACGACCGTTAGTCGGATACTAAAAGTATCAGCGACCAACTAGATTTCTCTGCGTCATTACCTATTATATCAAGTTCCTAACGTTTTGTACGTCGAACCTATTTTAGGACCGACTTAGTACAAATACAAGCCTCCACTGTGAAACTACTCTACAACACTTTCTTTCTTTCTTTCTTTCTTTCTTTCTTTCTTTCTTTTTGAAACCAAGTAGCGTCTCTGATATATGTTTTGTTTTTTCCATGCAGTCAAAACGGAACAGTCCATTATTTATGAAGTATTGGCAGGAGACGTTAAACACTTCTTGCTTTCTTTCTTTTTTCTTTTTCTCACTGAAACCACTTTATCCCTCTTTCCACGCGATCAAAACGGAATAATTCATTATTTCTGAATAACGGTCGTGCGAATTAACAAAAGGAGGGACAAGCACAATTATAAGATGATACATATTGAATTTAATAGATAATTAGTATCAGAGGAAATGTAATATACAAATAAGTTTCTTTCTTGTCAGATATTTTTTTATTAAAGAGTAAATAAATGACTTTGTTTAATATAGAACATGATAAATGATAAATTTTAATCATCCTTAATCAGTTACAATCAAATATGTTCCTTGTCTGTCCATTTATTTATATCCATTTTCTTTTCATTTACTTATCTATTTTGTACATGAAGTATAAAAATTTCTATAATAAAGAAGTCGTAAAATTATATAAAAATAAAGGTTAATAAAAATGAATACAATAGACTAGATTTATTTTCAGGGAGTGTTTGAAAAACATTTATTAATAGAAGTTGCTAACACGGTTTCTTTAAATAGAAACTGCTAAAGTGAAACCAGGCGGTTAGTTAAAAATGGCCTCAATAAAAGTTAATATGTAAAAATGTATATATATCAATTTGTATATATTTGATGTAAAAAAAAAAACCGTCAAAATGAAGCCTGACCTCTTTAAAAAGAGATGGTCTCAAAATCTGCCAAAATAAAGTTTGCGAAAAGGCATGGTTAAGAGATACAAATTGGCTGGTCAACTTTAACGTTTCAAAAACAAAACTGCTCTCTATTAATCACCACAAAGATCCTTTCCTGCCCTCCATTAGAATGTCTGACGCTCAACTGCTCGAGAGCACCTCTCTGCTGCTGCTCGGTCTCACGTTGACGGCTGACCTGAGATGGAACAAATACATTGAGTCAATTGCTTCGTCCACCGCAAGGAAAGTTGGCTCCCTGTGCCGCACCAGGAAATTTTTCTCCCCGGAATCGATCCTCCAGATCTACAAATCAACAATTCGCCCTTGCATGGAGTATTGCTGCTATATATGGTCTGGAGCCCCCTCTGTTTGCCTCGGTGTTCTTGATAGGCTCCAGAGGCGGATATGCAATATAATTGGCCCTGCTCTGGCATCTCGTCTACAGACACTTTCTCACAGACGCGCCGTCGCCTCTCTCTGTCTGTTTTACAAATACTTCCATGGCAATTGCTCCGAGGAACTGCATTCGCTGGTTCCCAGACTTCATGAGTTCAAGCGCCCCACGAGGCTGGCATCCTGCTCTCACCCCTTCACTGTCGAAACTCCTAAATGTAGCCGTCTCTTCTACTCTAATAGCTTCATGTCTCGCACCTCTCGCCTGTGGAACACCCTACCCTATTCTAGCTTCCCTGAGAACTATAATCTCCAGCTATTCAAATGTAATGTCAATCGACATCTCCAGTTGCCTTGATCTATCCACTACCCTTTTCCTCATCCTTTCTTCTATCAATCCTATCTGATCTTGCTCCAAATTTTCTGTAACCCCTCGCGTCCTAGTGGCTTCCCGCCTTGCTTGGGGTGAAACGCTTAAAAATATATATATATATATTTTGTGATTTTTTTAACTAATGGGTAAAGTATGTTACGCCTACATAGTTTTCAAGTTTTGATTTAATTTGGAGCCGATTTGTGGTAATTTAAGAAGTCTGCTTTGTCTAAGGACCAGAAGGGTTTTTACTTTCACAGATCGGGGAAAACTAAAAGTCAGCGACGACGACAGCACAATGGAAGAAACAGAAAGAAAAGGAAAAGGAGAAACAAAAGAAAGAAAAGGAAAAGGGGAAGCAAAAGAAAGAAAAGGAAGAACCAGAAAGGAGAAGAGTCTACAAATTTAGAGAGATATACGAGTATTTTTCTGTAGTTATCTGTGAAAGCTTGTCGCAAAATTAGAGATATTAATCTTTTATGAAAATATGAGCTGTATCTCCTAGGAATTTCAGTTTGTAAAACTGAACTATTATATAAAAAGAACCCACTGACGTATGTGAATTGACACCCTTCGGCATTCGAATTAATCGAAGTGAACATTTTACTGATAACAATAATTGATTTTTTGAGCGTAACAGAATTGTATTTAGAATCAGTTATCTTACCTAATTGTTTGGCACACAAGGGAAATTTTTATGCAAGTTTGTTTTTTAAATTTTGTATTTTGTATTATTATTTTTGTGCATAAATCTAACATTATTTGTTTTTCTGTCGGGTATATTCATTTTAAATATGTTTACATATTAATACGAAAATATGTTTAATATTAATGCGACAATATGTTTAATTGGCATGTCTCTGAGCATCTTACTTATTATAAAACACAGATTGTGTGCGTGTGTGTGTGTGTGTGTGTGTGTGTGTGTGTGTGTGTGTGTGTGTGTGTGTCTGTACGTTTATATATTGGATCGGATTTCCTACATTTTTCAACCGATTTCAACAATACTTCACAGGACTGCGTAAAATTACCTTGCGGTAGTTCTGACAGCGCCCAAAATTGGAAAAGCACAATTGTTTTTGCACGAAATCAATTTGAAAATGCGATAAAACACGATTCTGTCGCTAGAATGAAAGGGGGACAACTCATATCGAGTTATACTTATTATAAAACCCAGGTTGTTTGTGTGTGTGTGTGTCTGTTCGTTTATATATTGGATCGGATTTCCTACATTTTTCAACCGATTTCAACAAAACTTCACTTTTTTTCTGGCAGGTAGTGTTTCTTATTGTCTTACACACTTTTTTCTTTATTTTTACATTCAGAATGCTTTAAAATTCCATTTACAAGACAATTGTTTATAATAAAATTCTATTCAATCGATAGACTCATAACGATTGAAAACAATGTTTTTGTTTGAGTTTGGGTTTGACCAATTCGTAAAAAAAAACAAAAAAACTAATTAAGACATGGGTGTCCGTCAACCTTAAACAATAATCTTTGTCAATTTTATTTTTCAGTCTTTATGATGGTCTATACTTGATCTATCTCTTACTGTTACATTCCCGGGCAACGCCGGGCTCTCCTGCTAGTGTAATATTAAAAATAGATTTACTATAAAATAATTAAGGGTTTGTAGAATTACCGCACCTTATCTGCCGGGTAGCGTATTAATAAGCAGTATAAAAAGAAAGGCAACCTTATCGTTAACAAAAGACATGTGGACGTGACAAAAGAAGAAATGGAGAGAAAATGTAGTTGAGATAAGCGGAACAGTTTTTATTTCATGTGATTTACATGGTTCGATTGTTTGCTCGTTTCGGTGTGTGTCGTATATCAGTCCTGGAAAACTAAAAATTCGTTCGAGTTGTAGTATAAGGTAACAGTCAAGATAAACACGCGGAGAAAAATCCAAATATAGTCGAGTGAGGTAGGCACGTGGGAGAAGTATTCTACGAATTATCGCACTATAGTAGTCGAGAGTTCGTTTCTACAGCTGCCGCTGGTTTCATCGCAGGTCAAAGACATTGCTGTTTATGAAAGCGCTTTGGTGTAGCTGTTAATGGCCTGGTTAAGCTCGCCTGCCGTGGGGTCCGTCGCTAATGCCAGTCTGAGCAGATCTGCATTCATGAGTGAAATCAACAATGGTTTTATAGTCAGTCAATGGCTCAGAACGGTTGTTGTGCAAACCGCATAGGTCTTTTTTCAATGGTCAGAAAAGATGTTTTATTGTCCTGGTATTTTTTACGGTATTCTGAACGTGGGTTCATGGGGTCGAATGAAATTAAGATTGTTTTTGCCGAATAAGCTCTGGATGTCGAAGTGAGCACTTCCATTTAGGTTAAAGAATTGTAATTTCGGCATGATACGACCAGCCTCACACACTGATTCCCTTTCTTGCTCCCTCATCCACAAAATATAGTAGGGACAACACAGGGTTTGTCTCCCCCGCAAACTTTTCAGAGCGAACCAACTTACAACCGCTTATTCAGTTCAATAGTTAAAAATGGCTTCGAGTGAATGAAACCTGTAGGTATTAACAAGGATAATCCTTCTTCTAAACTATAGCACATATAACTCAAAGTGAAAATAATGATATAATCAAGATGTTGACGTTCCACATTTATTCAAACAAAAAGTTAGGAAAGAAACTCCCATCAATACTGAAAACAGCTATTGGACTTATTTTCCTGAAAAATTGTTTTAATAAAAAGATTTTATAAATTTCAACCGAAAGCAGCATTGGATGCTCAGTCAATGAATGCTTAATGTTTCCTTATAAAGAAATGTCTAATACATGTTGTTCCTGAAGTCTTGGACACATTTCAAGTCCTCATATCTGCTGAACTATGAATGGTAGTAAGATGAAACTGGTACCATTTTAAAGCTAAATTCATTAAGTTTTTGTAATGCTAATGAATTTTTCATATTTTTTCAGATCCAGTAATGGCGTTCACTCAACCAGAAAAGGCATTTTGAATCCTTGAATTTGCAAAACTGAATCACAAACAAAATAGACCAGGTACAGAAAAAAATCTTAATGAGTCCTCTATCTACTTCAACTCGGACTGTTACATCTAATTGTTACTCCAACTTTCATGCAGACTGAATACTTTATACGTTGTCTTTTTATTTTATTTTGTGGAAGGTTCTGGGGGTGAAAATTTGACATTGTAAAAATATACAACTGGTTCACAAAGTAAAAGGAAAGGAAAAGAAGAAAGGAGATAAAGCGTAAGTCAAAATCTTTTATATTCCAGAAATTGTTCAGGTGTTGTACAAAAACTGTTTCATTTTTTATAGGCCAATTTCTTCTTCTGAAGACAGTTTGTATACAGCAGGAAATAGACTGAGCACAGAAAGATTTCTTAACGACTGGACTCGGACTGTTACATCTGACTGCTACTCCAACTATCATGTAGACTAACTACTTGATATTTATACCTAGTGTGTGGCCGTAATAGTAGACAGATGAATGCGCGCAAATATTTACCAGAAATATGTACTGTGCCATTTGAATATGTATTTCTTAAAGAGTATAAAATTTCTAATAACTTAATAAAAAATCGGATGTGAATATCATCCTCCCATTTGGATATGCTCCCAGTTTTGAGTAGATCGCATTCCAACGATTACTTCAAAGTCCTTGAAACAATTTATATTAGATGAGAACAACGATCATATTGGAAATAAAAGGATAGGTTAACATACTCATTTGAATATACTATTGATACGTGTGTATTTTCTCATGTTACTCTTTTTAATTAGTATTCACAATGTTTTGATTTCCTTAATCGAATTCTGATGAATAAGGTCCAATAACCAGTTAGCTCATTCTATAGTGTTTTTTTCTTCAATTTTTCTTTTCTTTTTGCCATCTATTGTAGTTGAAGTATTATTCTTGTCCCTTTTTAATTTTGTTTATTGTGATAATTATATTTGCATCAGTCTGTCTTATTTATAAGTTTGAAAATTGAGTCAGAGAGTTTGCATTATTTTATGTACAGTATTTACAAGTTTGAAATGAAACAAAGAGAAGAATTTGAATTAGTGAAAGCTGATTGGTCAGAAAAAAAATTTCAAGTTTTTGCCGCCTAACTCTGATTAGCCAGAGTCACAGAGCTTCATAAGTAAAATAGAACAAATTATTTAATCGTTTCAAGTCTGTACTTCGTAGCATCGACACTGCTGCATACTCTGTTGTCATTTGCATAAGCTACAAAAGCAGTAGGAAATCTATTTATTCTGATTTTATTTTAGTCGATCATAGATTTTTCTTTTCTTTATTGTCTGAATTGCCATGCAGTGGGATAACTCCATTTGTCGGTCAAGGAACTTTTAACGACTGCTAGACGATGTTGCCAAAAATCAGTATAAAAGAAAATAACAGACACATTTTCGGAGTCTCCTCTTTACTCATAGGATATTGAGGGGACCAGGTGTGTCACGTTTCTCCTACGTGGGACTTCTTAGCTCCCTGTGAACCACGTGTCGCACTATGCATAACACAGCATACAAATGTCCTAAGCTGATAAATCTCCCAAATCAAGGAGAAGAATTTCTCCAATATACGTCTCTCAAAATCTTCAATAGGACTTTATACACACCATACGTACAAATAGTGACATTTTTATATACACACTCCTCTTTATTTATTTTTTTTATATCCTATGTAGTCAATATGTAGTCTAGTATACAACTAAAGGCTATCGAAAATAATAAACTAACCCCACCTCAATAATAATGTCTTTATTTTTACTTTAATTGGAAGAGGACTTATTTTCAGCTGTTTTTAGACTAAAGGAAAAATCTAAGTACATCTGACTATAATTAACTAATTTTCAGTCTGTTTTTTTTTTTTTTCTAATGGGATTGACTGTCAGAGAATTTATTCTAACAGTCACTGGATGGTATTGCATGAAACAATAAAAATGGAAAGGACACAAACCTTCCTTCCCTTTTTACCCAAAGGATCTCATAGTAACAAGACGTGTCTCCTTTCCCCTCGCAGGAGGATCAGAAAATATTTACATGCATATTATTGTCCTCATCTTTCTTGCTATTATCACAACGTTTCAACCATGTGCCTTCCGGCTTTCGTCAGAAGGATGTCGATTTTCTTTCACCAATAAAATGTTACATCTAGTGGCTGATAACGTTTATGTGCTTTATTTTTCAGTATCACAATACGGTTATGTCTGCGTCTTTGCTTGTAGCTGTTCATGTAAATACGTCAACTTGCATTGTAATCCTGAATGACCACAGATACTACTCCTGAAAGTAGATTGTCAAATGTTTAAAATTTCTTATTAAAAATTAAACGAACTGATTTTGTCTGAGCAGTACATTTCTTCTATTGGTCGCTCTATGTCAGTAATGAGTAAACTGCAGCGTGCAGGTCAGATGTGGGATGACTGACTTTTTGAATAACGCACATAATTTAATGAGGAAAATAAGATTTATTAAAATGTTTGTTTCCTTTCATTTTCACTATTTCACTCGCACAATCTCATGTATAACCACATACATAAATAATAATTAAGTACATTATTTCTTGAATTGTGTAACTTTTCGATGAAGTTAACTTTGCCAACATTTTAAATCATTGGCGATTTTCATTAAGGAAGATCATACGTGTAAACATCATTTGCTTCAGAAACAAGAAACGTCAATGATAATTATTTTTCTCTAGAAAGTAAATATACTTCTTTTACAAATATTTGTTTATCGTTAAATGAATAAACTTGAAGCAAATCACACGCAGTAGTGTGTGTTAACCACTTTCTCAGCAGCGATAATATGCCAAGACTTTGGGTTTTTTTTAATTATATAAGGAATCTTTTTTCCAAAGAAAAAAAAATCGACTTTTCCCGATTTCTAAGGCAGATGCAGGTGCGCATGCGCTTTTGTTGGGAAAATGGCTGCGGTATTTTTAATGATAAATTACCTTGGTGTTTTTTAGCAGTGTGGCCCGCCCTATGATGTACTGTATCTTATGCGGGTCACCGTTCAAAAATTTTTTCTCATGCCTGCTTTATGTAGTTGCTGTATGTGCTGTAATAGTTCTCTATTTACTTACCAACTTTTGCTTGATTTTGCATATGTTTATATACACATCTATAGACCCACTTCGAAAAAGGTGCTCTGCTCATGGTCTTATATACTGGTTTAAATATTTCTGATTGGTTGTTTGAAATATGGAATTGTGGCCAGACAATTTTGATTATCCATCTATTTTTAGAAATGGTGAAATTTTGTCTTTTTGTTATTATTTAGTTTTATTTATTTATTTCTCTATCACCACACGTCCATTTTATTTTACAGTCTAGAAGAAGGTAAAATAAGTCAGTTATTGAGTATAAATATTGCATTTGAAAAGCAAGAGAAATAAGATGAAAAATGCGAGTCAAAATTAATAATAATTGACAATGCTTCATCTAAAAAGGCCAATCAGCAAGAGTCATTTAAATTTCTGAGAGAAGCCTTTTCGCCTTCCATCAGCATGGTTGATGCTAACCGCCAGGAGAGCGACTCGTTGCGCCTTCTCGGGCTGACATTTTCTACTGACACGAAGTGGAAATATTATATTTGTTATGATAGATATTCTCTTTGACAGATGTTTCATCAAGAGCAGATAAATCTTCTGTAGGTATAACGATACTGCCTTATATACAGCACCTCATTTATATATTATTACACCTCCCTGAACATAAGAGGCTTTATAACTTCAGTTGATCTTTGACTTCTATGAACAACACTGGGAGGCATAATCCGTCTCTCAGAATGTCTCATTTTATAAGAGATCTACGTCTTAACTGATTCTTCTTATTTGAATCATCATGATATCTCCGGTCACTCTCATCCCTAGATTGTTCCTCACTACTACTGTATACACTCATTCTCTCCTGCCTATCCTGTTCTTCATTTTCATATCTCTGGTAATCTTCCTGATCACTCTCAATAATGGATTCATTCATCCTTTCTGGCATCGTCTGTTCTACTGCTTCATCTTCTTCCTCCTTTTCCATAGCTTCATGCTCTCTTGTGGTTCTAAATTGGTCTTCGTGAGCCAGTATGACCTGTCCCTTCTTTGTTAACACAGCTGTGTTAAATCCATTTTGCACCATAAACTTCGCCTTTCCAGGACTTGAATCCTTGTATTTTCTGTACCACACACTTTCGTTGCAAATAACCTAATCGGAGCTCTTATTTGTCTTCTCATCAATGAGGATGGGATTTGTCTTTTGTCTGCATACCGAATAGCTCTATAACTTAAGAGTAATCTGGGTAAATATATCGCTATATCACAATCTACTACAGAGAGTGTTTTTAATCCCATTTATAGCGTTTGGGCCATTCTCTCCACAATTCCATTTGACTGTCTGTGGTAAGGTGGTGCATTGTATGCAATGCAGCCAATACGCTTTAACCATGCGCATAAACTTTCTTCACAAACTCAGGTGCATTGTCAGAGACCAAGGTTTTTGGAACTCCATTTCTCGAAAACACTATCCTCAACACCCTCTTCATAGTAGTGGCTTTTCTATCCATGACTTTAATAACTTCAGACCAACCTGAATATGAGTTGACTAATATCAAAAATAGTCCTATACTTTGAATGTAGGCATGATCCATATGTACTTGTGTCCACAGCTCCATTTGGTCAAGAGTGAATTTTTGTTTGCCTAAATTTCTTTATTTCTGCACACTTTGGACAGTTTTTAACAGACTCTTCCATGTCTCTTGAATAGCATAGCCACCATGATTGCAACTTTAACCTCATTTGCATAACTAATATACCTCCATGTATATCATCATTCACGGCTTTAATTTTCTTTTTCTCAGAGACTGTGGAAGTACTATGATATCTCCATTACATATAATTTCTTTTTTTATTATTAATTTGTGTCTTGACTCCTTATAAAAGCCTCACAAACATAGAACAATTACTCCCAGGTATTTCTCTTTATTCTATCCATAATTCTATTCAATACTGGCTCCTGCCTAGTTCCCCAACCTAAACTGATTTAAGTGTAATACTTTTTTGTTTCTGTCCAATGCAACACAATTTTCACTTGCTTCAACATTTTTGCTCTCAAAATTTAACCAAAATAATGCATCCGCATGTGGAATAGTATTTCCTTTAATACATATGATGTCAATGTCAAGCACCATAAGCTTAAACACCGACCTTGATATCCTGGCAGATGTGACCTTTGACAACTCTCTTCTGGGGTTTAATATAAATTTCAAAAGCTTATGATCAGATTTTAATAGAAATTTCCTTCCCAGCAAAAAAATTCTAGATCTTTCCACACTCCATGCAATAACCAATGCCTCCTTCTCAATATTCAAATAATTTGCATCTGCTAATGCTAGTTTTCTGGATAATTACAGGATTACAGGATGATCCTCTTGTGACAATATTGCAGCTATAGCACAGACACTGACATCAGTAGTTAATGTCAGTTCTTTCACTTCACAATATTTTGACAACTGGTTTGTTTATGAGTGCCTTTTTTAATTTCTCAAAAGCAACCTCTTGTCTTTTTGTTCATTGAAACTTAGTATTCTTCGGATTTATTTCATTAAATGTTTCTACAAGGTCACTATATTGCGGCAGATATCTGTTAGAGTTTATTGGTTAATCCTAAAAAAGATTATTTTTTTTTTATTTATGGGTGCAACTATCTCTGATATCTTATGAATGAGTTTTTTCTCCAGCAATATGCTGTCTTTGGACATACGTATTTTTTTCTCAATTAAACTCGCATTTATCGCGATTAATTGTCATATCCTCGCTATTTAATTTTCTCAAAACTTGCTACGTTTTGAGTTTAAGCTCCTCTTTATTGAGCTCACCAATGCCAATGTCGTCATGATATACAATTATATTTTTAAACACTTCTAAAACTTTTTCGATGGAAAATATGACTTGACGTTTTCACTACAAACGGCAGACGAGTCCATCTTATTAAGTCCAAGAGTGGTGTTCATTGTAGTGACTCCTTGAAACTTGCTCTAACCTTCAAGGACAACCGCCTTCGAAGCCAAGTCCGGACGGACGTTCCGAGTTTTGCCTGTACCACTGACAAATTCATCTCCAGCTGTTGCCCCGGGCCTGAACCGCACTCCAAGAATGCGGAAAGTCCGTCAGTTCAAGCAAAGTGCCCCAGAAGAACGATCACCTTCCAGGCACTCAAACGCAAGCCGGAAGACTCGTCGCGGTTAATCTTGGCCCACGTCACTTTTTCCTGCCGTTCAAGCGCCTTCTGTACCACCACAATGTCGCATGGATACGTCATCGGCGTACGCGGAAACCCTGACTCAAGCCCTATCAGGGACAGCGATTCCACGTAGGGCCAGAGAGCTCGCGCTATCTCTCAACCGGCGAAGGAGAGGCTCCAACGCCAAAGCGTAAAGTAGAGGCGACATTGGACAACCCTAACGAACCGTCCGAAACAGCGCAAAGCTGGCGACTGCTTTCTGTTCACCTGTGCCACAGCACTGATGGAGCGATACAGGAGGCTAATCGACCGGCAGACTTCGAGTTTGAATCCGGCGGCCTGCAGGACAACAGCCAGGTACCGATGGTCGACCCTATCAAATGACTTAGACTGATCCAAATTGATCAGCGTGGCTTGCTTGTTGTCTTTTACACCCTTTAAGATCGTGCGGATCAGATGCAGGTTGCTCTGAATTGTTCGGATCTTGACAACACAAGTTTGCTCGTGTCCCAACAGAATCTCGGCAACTGACTTCAAACGCTTCGTCAGGGTCTTGGCCAAAATCTTTAACTCACTTTAGCTAAGTTATGCACCTGTAATCATCTAATTCTCTCCTAATATCCTTCCCCTTTTTCAACAGCGTGATCCCACCCCTGGAGATCCGGCCGGAGATGGAGCCCTGCCGGACCAGTTGTTAAACATGACAGTCAAAATCGGCACAAAGAAGTGCAACAGCCTCAAGTACAATTCATAGGGCAGACATAAAGTCCCGGAGCCTTGCCACTGCCGACCCTCTTCAATGCCAAGTAGACTTCACCCTCTGTGACCTCACCGTCACAGCTAGCCGCTTAAGTCGACGAAAGCCGAAGAATGTCAGCCAAATTGCTGCGAAACTCCTCGTCACAGAAACCAGGCTCCTTGGTAAACCGACTTTCGAAATGCTGCCGAAAGGCTTCGCACATGTCATTGCTCGACCTCAGAGTACGCCCCACCGGGGTATCGACCTGCCGAATGTATCGATCGGAACCTCGACGGATCTCTTCCTTGCGCAATTCTGCACCCATGTTCACAGCTTCGTTAGACATCTTGTTTAATCTATGCCTAACTACCTGACCCTGGTAGCGCTCGCTATCAGCGCGCTGCAGAGCTTGCCTAGTTAATCCTATCTCTAGAGAATCACCTCCGCCTCCACCCAGGACAGGATATCTTTGAAAGCCTTCAACTTTTCAGTCTTATCTCGGACGAGCCAGTGGTGAAGGTCATAATGCTATCTTTAAGCCTCTCCCACCACTTATTCCCAATAACCGCCCCCACTGTCTAGTAAAGACAGTTTGAACTTTCAGTATTCAGCCATTCTAGGCCTAATGCTATCTGGGCACAGATAAGTCTATGATCCAAATAGCCTACACAGTGGAACGTGGAGCAATCAGGCAGATCTATATCAGCCCTTCTTACTAACATTCTATCCAGGTAGCAAACTCGTCGATCGGATCAACGAGAATACAATCGCTCGACCTCCCGCTAGCTCCCCGCTCCCTGTCTATGACGGGGTCCAGGATGGCATCCCAGGCCCCCATTAAAACTAAGCGCGACGAATACAAAAGGAACGGCCTTAAAAGAGGGAAAAACGAGATACGCTCCGACTGGTCGTTAGGCGCATAAACCGCAATGATAAGAAATTAACTCCTGTTTACGGCAATATCAACCACGATCAACATGCCCTCGAATCGACATGGACAAGGTCCAGTCTCGCACCCAGGATACGTTTAACGATCAAGGAAACACTCCTGACCAGCCGGTCACCGTATGCTGAATAAACAACAAAGTCGCTAAACAGCAAACGAGCATCGATCTTGCAAACAAAGCGTGTCTCCTCGGTTACAGCGACATCTTCCCCGAAGGACAAGAGATTATGAAACAGGCAGGCAGCCTTATTCCGATTCATAAAGTCCCTCACATTCAAACTGGATATCTTGAGAGACATTTTCAAATTGGATCCCCTAGTCACAGATTGGGCGGAAATTGCAGGGGCAAGGACCCCGACGGATTTTTCTAGGGTCCCTGTGACCATATCTGACGTCATGCCTGCATGGAGAATCGCCAGAACCCTCCATGCACAAAATTTAGATTTTCTTTTTAATTCTGGGGTTCCCCATAGGGCCATTTGAAATTCGAGGAAAGCGTCTTTTGCCTCTTACAGGTGATTCACATACTTTTAAATCTCTTCCCAGTATCTATTATCCATGATATCACACCTGGAGCCTTAGGGAAATTACGGGGATCTTCCACCGACTTCCCGTCAAAGGAGATTACTTTAAATAACAGACCCCAAAAAGGCCTTTTTTTAGTAGAAAGGTCTCTCTCCAAGTCCGGCCTGTCTATTTGGCAGATTTTTTCTCTTTTGGAGAAATGCTTTTTTTCTTTGGACGGTTTAGAAAGGGTGGAAATGTAGGAGGATGGAGTCCTTGAAGGTGTAGGGAGGATCATTGACTTTGGGGTGTTATCTTCAATTTTTACTGGCGTAGCAAGGACGGATTGGGACTTGGCTTTGTCCATGTCCTTCTCAACCATACTTCGTACAACCCGGTTCTTCTTCTTGGTATTTTTTCCCTCCTTTTCTTCATCTTCTTCCTCCCTTCCCCTTTTCAAGGAGAAGAAACGACATGGAGACATTTCCTCTGTCCAGCCGTTACTGCTATTGCTGTTGCTTCTGCTGTTGTTGCTGCTTTTGTTGTTGCTGCTGCTTTTGTTGTTGCTGCTGCTTTTGTTATTGTCGCTTTTCTTACTGTTGCTGCTTTTCTTGCTGTTGCTGCTTCTGTTGTTGTTGCTGCTGCTTTTGTTCTTGTCGCTTCAGCAGTTCCTGTTGCTGATGCTGCTCTTTTTGCTGCTCCTCATCTCGATGGTTGCTGCTGTTTTTCCTGCTCTGGCAATTCCTGGGGTTGTTGTGGGACATCCTCTGGGGAGAATGGCTTGCTAACTTCCGTTTCCTCCTCGCCACCACCTTCCAAAAACTAAGGCCCTCGGGGGCCTTGCCAGACTCTTCCACCAATTCCGCTGTTGCTGTTGTTGGGCGAGGCTGTGGTGCCATGTTCTTACTGAGGCACATGTCGAAAGTGTGCCCTGAGGCACAACACGGCCAGCAGTAGGGTTGACGGCCTTCTACAACCACAGGCACCCTTTTTTCTCTACGCATCAGAATGTTGGGGATTTCTGAAAAACTCTTGTGGGTCATTGTTACCTGGAGAACAAAGACCCCGATAGCAATGCCCACTTTATTTATTACTACTGAGACGTCCTCTATTTGTCAGTACAGATTGTAAAAGGCCCCATCCTGTCCTCTTTAATATCCACAGGCACCCCTTGTTTGGTCACCCTTATCTTTCGGATGCCCATATATTCAGTTCAGAAATGAGAAGCTTTTTGCCATTAATATACTTCCAGACATCTGCTAGGCCTTTTACTCTGTAGCCAACAGGATTTCTCACATAACCTTCGAACTTCTAACCAGTATCTTTGGTCCAATTTTCAGGCTCTTTAGAACCTCCTCCATTGTTTCCCTGCTGACCCCAATTAATTTTCAAGTTTTTACATCAGTGGTCAGCAGGGAGATTCTTTTTGTATCCAGTGCTTCTGGAATAGTGAGAAACTCATTTTCTCTTATATAATCCTCATACTTTACCTGAAGTTGTGTGTTGTAATTATCATCTTTTTTTGATCTGTTTTCAATCCATGCCATTTTTTTTAGTAGATGCAGTTTGTTTCACCTGCACTGGCAGTGTCTTGTGAAATTCTGCCATGGTGATTGGGGTACCACTACAACCAAATGATTAAAAGTTTGCCCCAAATCACTTAGCACACAAGAATTTGATACAAAAAAATAAAGATTAAAACAAAAAAGAGGATGGAAACATGTATAAAACCAAAACAAATTACAGAAAACTAAAAGAAATAGAAAATAAAAGATTAACCAAAATCAAATGAAAGCAAAAACTGAAAAGAAAACTGATGTTATGGAATAACCAGTCACCCCCATGAGTGACTACACTATAGGTAGTAACTATACCTATAAGTATCTGTAAGTCAACAAACTACAGAGACTAGCTGGGATCTGTTCCAGCTAAACAATCGAACTCTCTGCCTTTGAGTAAAAAGGAACCCGGACAAGGCTCTGCCAAAGGGCAGGGTTTTGTTTGGGGAGGTAGACCGACCCTGAACCCGTTTATGTGGGTTTAAAAAGGGAATATTTTTGGCCGAGCCTACAAGCTTGAACAACCCACGTTAAACTGGCCTTGTGCCACATGCAACCCTCGTGGGGTGTAGCTAAATATACTAGCTGCGATCTGTTCCTGCTAAACAGTCAAACTCTCTGCCGAAAGGCAGAGAGGAACCTGGACAAGGCTCTGCCAAAGGGCAGAGTATCATTCGGGAGGTTGACTGCCGACCTTTGAATAGTAGCACTCACTACTGGATTGACTTGCGATGGTTATGCACATAACTTACCTTTATTCTTATTGTATTGGTTTTTTACAATAAACCTTTACTTATTTTATCCAGCATGTTGTTCAAATATATATTCCTATTAGCATGGAATATAACAAAAATATAACTGAAAAAGAAAATTTAAAAACATATCCAAAACTCAACAAAAATAAATTAAAATGTAAAGCAAATTAAACAAAAATTCTACTTGCAAAAAAAAAAAAAAAAATTCTTTGTGACAAATACTACTCAACTCGATCAGAAAGAAATTCAACTACACAGCAGGAAATAGACTTGATATTGAGAAGCAAAGTAACACTCCAAGGAAAGAAAACTCACCCAAGAGAAGATAACACTCCCATATGTATAATGATACTACCTTATATACAGTACCTCATTTACATATCACTACCATACTGAATCAATTGCTAGGCCTCCTGTGAGGAAAGATGATACACTGTGTTGTGCTAGACTATTTTTCTTACCAGAATCTATCTTACACATTATAAGTCTACAATTCGTCCATACTTTGAATATTGCTGCCATATATGGTCTGGTGTTTCTGCTATGCATTTAGAGATTCTTGATAAAATCCAAAGTATCTACAATGTTGTTGGTCTTGACTTGACATCTTTCTTTCAGTTACTTCCCAACTGCCATAATGTAGCTTCCCTATGCATTTTTCATAAATGCTTTCATGGTAATTGTTATGACAAACTTTCTGCTATGGTACCTAGACTTTATGAATTTAGTACTGCACTTACAGTACTAGATTGGCAGCTAGGTCTCATCATTTTATGCTTGAAATGGCTAGATGTAACTGTAAGTTCAATGCTAACAGTTTCTTCTATCACACTTCTCACTTGTGGAACTCTCTTCCGGCTTCCTGCTTTAAAGTTAAGTTTGATCATCAAAAATTTAAATACAATATCAATTGTTATCTTCTATCTTCTTAATTTTTATACTTGTATTGTTCTCTCCCCTTAATAGTATTTTTTCTAATATTTTCTCACACTCATTAACTCTTAAAATCTTAGTGGTTTTATTGCCTTACTGGGAGTGAAATGATTGAAAAAAATTATAGCTATATTTATATATTTATCTACTCCTACATCTGATGGATGGGAGTTGCAATAAAAAGCAAGAGAAATGAAGATGAAAGAAATACTAGTGAAAAATGAAAAATAATTGACAATGCTTCATCTAAGAAGGCTAACCAGCAGGAGTCATTCAAATTTAGCCATATAGCTATATTCTCTACTTCTACTTCTTATGGATGGCAGTTGCAATAAAAAGCAAGAGAAATGAAGATGAAAGAAATACTAGTGAAAAATGAATAATAATTGACAATGCTTCATCTAAGAAGGCTAACCAGCAGGAGTCATTCAAATTTAGCCATATAGCTATATTCTCTACTTCTACTTCTTATGGATGGGAGTTGCAATAAAAAGCAAGAGAAATGAAGATGAAAGAAATACTAGTGAAAAATGAATAATAATTGACAATGCTTCATCTAAGAAGGCTAACCAGCAGGAGTCATTCAAATTTAGCCATATAGCTATATTCTCTACTTCTACTTCTTATGGATGGGAGTTGCAATAAAAAGCAAGAGAAATGAAGATGAAAGAAATACTAGTGAAAATGAATAATAATTGACAATGCTTCATCTAAGAAGGCTAACCAGCAGGAGTCATTCAAATTTAGCCATATAGCTATATTCTCTACTTCTACTTCTTATGGATGGCAGTTGTAATAAAAAGAAGAGAAATGAAGATGAAAGAAATACTAGTGAAAAATGAATAATAATTGACAATGTTTCATCTAAGAAGGCTAACCAGCAGGAGTCATTCAAATTTAGCCATATAGCTATATTCTCTACTTCTACTTCTTATGGATGGCAGTTGTAATAAAAAGAAGAGAAATGAAGATGAAAGAAATACTAGTGAAAAATGAATAATAATTGACAATGTTTCATCTAAGAAGGCTAACCAGCAGGAGTCATTCAAATTTAGCCATATAGCTATATTCTCTACTTCTACTTCTTATAGATGGGAGTTGTAATAAAAAGAAGAGAAATGAAGATGAAAGAAATACTAGTGAAAAATGAATAATAATTGACAATGCTTCATCTAAGAAGGCTAACCAGCAGGAGTCATTCAAATTTAGCCATATAGCTATATTCTCTACTTCTACTTCTTATGGATGGCAGTTGCAATAAAAAGCAAGAGAAATGAAGATGAAAGAAATACTAGTGAAAAATGAATAATAATTGACAATGCTTCATCTAAGAAGGCTAACCAGCAAGAGTCATTCAAATTTAGCCATATAGCTATATTCTCTACTTCTACTTCTTATGGATGGCAGTTGTAATAAAAAGAAGAGAAATGAAGATGAAATAAATACTTGTCAAAAATTAATAATAATTGATTATTCTCCTTTTAAGATGGCTAACCAAATGAGCCATTCAAATTAAGTCATCTTTTTTTAGGTCATAATATCTATCCTGTTTCATTTTACCAGGGATTCAACTCCACCTATTGTTGTTGTTCATATAGCCATATATAAATCAATTGTTCAATATTATTTGCACCCCATCCCAAGCCTTGGGCTGATGCAGTGTTCAGTAAATTAAAGTTTTATCCTATTGAATATCTCAGATCTTTTCTATACAAACCTCACTGGCTGACATGAGGAGATTAGTTCATTTGCTGGTGGGTTTTTCAATCAAAATCATTGAAACTGGTTCTCTTTTTCAGAACATTTGCTTACCATCCACATTTCAGATTTTACTCAGAATGTTTTGGGGAAGCCGTTTTTTAATAATTGTATTTTAGAAGCACTTTATGTTATTTACAGTTGAAGTAATTCTCATCGTTTTTTGGTCTCACAATATTTCAACCATTGCATTCTCCAGCCTTCTTCAGTTATCTCTAAATCAAATTAACCCTTAGAGAATTTCAAACTAAAACCTTTAATTCAGAGTTGGATTTACGTCTTAAAATTTAGTGGCTATATCATTACATGTTTCTCCTTGCCTCTCTATATAAAAAAAGATATATTGTTAGATAATGCTTTTTGGGTGTAAAAAGTGAAATGCTTCAATTAAAATTGTTATGATTTGGGAAGTCATATAATTTATTTCATTAGCAACATCATATTTTTAATGGTTTGGAAACTCATACAATTTATTTCATTAGCAACGTCATATTTTTAATGATTTGGGAACTCATACAATTTATTTCATTAGCAACATCATATTTTTAATGGGTTGGAAATTCATACAATTTATTTCATTAGCAACATCATATTTTTAATGATTTGGGAACTCATACAATTTATTTCATTAGAAACGTCATATTTTTATCTGAACTTTATATCCCACAGAAATATATCTAGAATGAAGGGCTTGTACTACACTGAAATTCTAGTTTTTAAATTCGCTAGCAAAGTATCAGAAAAAAATATAAAGATGATGGAGAAGGAAAATTCTGACTTGCTACAACCTTGCAATCCGATATCCCTACAGATGATAAAAAATTAATTATAATTATTGTCAAAATTGTCAAATTCAATTAACCAAGCTACTAATTATAAATCACGAAGATTAGATAGAAAATAAATAAATCTCCTTCATTGTTATATTTTTATTTTTTGTTTAGTTTTATCATCTGCCCAAGATTAGAGTGCTCCTGGGGGCCCTTCTAGTCTTGGGATACTTGGGTTGCAGCCTATACTAGCCCATATGTATATTTGGCACTGCTTTTATTCAACCTAACTGCTTCTATTAACTCATCAGTTTTTGAGCAACCCATTTGTACACTTCCTGTTCTAGTTTGAAGAGCATAGCAGTAGCCATATTTGATGGGTAGTATTAATATTGTAAAGTTTATAATGATTGGTTTCAAATTCTTTAGACAGCTTGCCATGCATTTTTTTCCTTTTTGTTACTGAAAAAATATTTATTCCCAACATCAAAAGCATTTTTGCAGCCTTGTGGGTGATAAATTATTTTCAGCGTGATAGCTCATTGCTCACAATTCTATTGTTATTTCTGTTGTAAACATTAATACGAGTTATATTCCTTAGAGCCATCAGTTCAGACCGTCAGAGCTAAGACCTACTAAGACACATATACAGAGTTAAATCATCCACATTCCTTTTGTATTTCATTGGTAAGAAGGAAACTTCATCGGGACAGCTTTTTTTGAGAACTGATTCTTTGTAGAGCAAACTTCTGAGAGGATGTTTCTTCAATCTTAATCTCTTCATGTCTACGGTCAACTGTTATCTATCCTACATATCCTCATAATCTGCAGGCTTGTGGCTATCTCACATTGAAACACAGGTTCTCGTAATGATCACTGTAGTTAAGCAGCATCAAACACAGTCAGTATCTAGATGGGTGACCACTTGGGAATACCAGATGCTGTAAGCTTGGGTGTGAAGGTGATGTAATGGATAATGGATAGGAATTAAAAATCAGAGAACAGAGTTCGAATTCCAGTCAGGTTTGTTATATTCAATTGCACGCAAGTACCTTTTGGTAAAAGTAATTCAGCTCATCTCTCTCTAGCTATTGGTTAATTAGTAGAACTTGTATCAGTAAATCATTATTATCTCCAAAGAATTCTTACAATTTAAAACTATTTTCTGGCTTTAAATAACCTGTAAAAGGTTGAAAAGTCATAAAAAAACAAATCAATCAACAGCATCTACACTTCTTACCTCCTCTCATGTTCATGGCACACACCTCGTTCAGTAAATCTCTACCTTGAGTGGCTCTTTGGCCTTGGGAAAACATCTATACAAAAACAGTTTCTAGTATACATTTGCATAAACATTGAATGTTCAAATGCTTGAAAAACCTGTACAAATGCTAGAAAAAACTGGTACAACATAAGATGCGTTTTTGCACATATTAGCTATGAAAAATTAGAGAAAATATTGATTGTGTTCTGCTTGCCTTTTATTTCATTGTCAGCTAATCATTCAGTACACAGCAAAAAGGAATGATCTGTTGAAAAGATTGGAATAAATGGGCTGACTGACGCTGATATCACCTGATACTGAACACGATTGAACAAGTACCAAATGAAGAGCTGTCTTGCATTATTTAACCAAGGGAAAAAAAATCTTTCCACTTGGTGTCATTTTAATATTCATTATTATTTCACAAAGAAATATATCTCTGTGGTTAGTCTATGGGACAAGAGGTCATCTGTCTAGATATCTTTCCGCTTAGCTGTTCAAAATCATAAAATGATTTAAAAATGAAATCAGTAAATAAAACTTCATTGTCGGTTGTTCTATTACGAATTTCACATGGTTAAATTCTCCTAATCTCATTTAATAAATCTGGAAAAAAAAAATATCCTGAAAAAAAAACTGGATGAAGAGTTATCATTATTTACACTATTTACATGTGGACTAGTGTCCTCATCTTTGTTGTTATCACAACATTTCAACCATTGTGCCCTCTGACTTTCATCTGAAAGAAATACTAGTGAAAAATGAATAATAATTGACAATGTTTCATCTAAGAAGGCTAACCAGCAGGAGTCATTCAAATTTAGCCATATAGCTATATTCTCTACTTCTACTTCTTATGGATGGCAGTTGCAATAAAAAGCAAGAGAAATGAAGATGAAAGAAATACTAGTGAAAAATGAATAATAATTGACAATGCTTCATCTAAGAAGGCTAACCAGCAGGAGTCATTCAAATTTAGCCATATAGCTATATTCTCTACTTCTACTTCTTATGGATGGGAGTTGCAATAAAAAGCAAGAGAAATGAAGATGAAATAAATACTTGTCAAAAATTAATAATAATTGATTATTCTCCTTTTAAGATGGCTAACCAAATGAGCCATTCAAATTAAGTCATCTTTTTTTAGGTCATAATATCTATCCTGTTTCATTTTACCAGGGATACAGCTCCGCCTATTGTTGTTGTTCATATAGCCATATATAAATCAATTGTTCAATATTATTTGCACCCCATCCCAAGCCTTGGGCTGATGCAGTGTTCAGTAAATTAAAGTTTTATCCTATTGAATATCTCAGATCTTTTCTATACAAACCTCACTGGCTGACATGGGGAGATTAGTTCATTTGCTGGTGGGTTTTTCAATCAAAATCATTGAAACTGGTTCTCTTTTTCAGAACATTTGCTTACCATCCACATTTCAGATTTTACTCAGAATGTTTTGGGGAAGCCGTTTTTTAATAATTGTATTTTAGAAGCACTTTATGTTATTTACAGTTGAAATACTTCTCATCTTTGTTTTTTGGTCTCACACTTATGTCTGTTGATTAAGGTAGCCTACAGGGAATTATGAACTGAACCCTTTATTTTATCTACAAGGTAGATTGTTCTTGCTTTACTGCCCACATCTAGGGATATTTCAACTAGTTCTTATTTTATTTAGCCCTGTTCAGTTATTACTTGCCCTGTTTCAATTGGGTCCAAGTACACACTACCTGACCTATGGATTAAACTCACAATTGCTATACCACAAAGCAATGCTTTAATCCACTAGGCTATAAAAATAGATTATTAGCAAAAACATCAATCTGGATTTTAACAATTTCCACATATTTTTGAAGTCAGTATTTCTAGTGTCTTGTTTATTAAATAAGTTATTCATACTATGAATAAATGACAGCCGTATTTAATTAATTTAGCAACTACATTTTTTCTTTGTTTAATATCAATACTCCTACATGGGGATATAGAAGTGGTGCAGTGGATAGCGGCTCCAGTGAGAAAATGAAGAGGTGAGTTTGAATTCAAGTTGAGTTCATTACATTCTCTTATCTCTATCTATAAAAAGCAGGATGTGTGTGTGTGTGTGTGTGTGTGTGTGTGTGTGTAACGAATGCATGGCCACAATTTTCGACGGATTTGCACCAAAATTTACATGCACATGCTCCAAGTTAGTGGGAAGGCCAAGACTGATTTTGAATTTCCCAACTCCCATCGATAGTCGAAATAATCAATTTTTTCATGCTTTTACGGCACTTTTCATGTAGTTTGCGGCCATTTTGCACTGGCCAGAGTGAGAGCCTATAGGTCAGACCTTGTAAAACCTTGCCTCAAATCATTATGGCAATCTTCTCTATCAGGCAGGACCCACTTTTCATTGTGTGAGATTATTCTCAGTTTTGTCTCATCAAAAAAACATGGGTATTACTATCTATTTATTGATTATCATACATTATGCTGTTTTACTGTAATTTGCGTGCTTTGCTAATTTTTCTATGATGAAATTTGTGTTCCCATAGAAAATCACAAGAATAAAATCCAGAAAGATAAGTTTCTGTCCCACTTTTCAAGCTGTATGAATTACAATCTATTCACAAGACTTAATCAATATATACGGTAAGGCCATTCCATTCTAGAAAGTCCTACCAGGATTCATTATTGCCAGCCAAAAACTTTACAATATAAGATATGCAGATGATACAGTGCTGATAGGAGAGAAGGAAAGGAAACTACAGAACCTTCTACAGAAGGTACTAAAGGAAAGCAAGAAGAAAGGACTAAACATTAATTAGAAGAAGAGAGAATGCATGGTTGTTAGTAAAAGGAACAGCCCAACATGCAAAATAAAAATTGGAGATGTTAAAGTTAAACAAGTACAACAATTTAAATATCTTAGAATTGTTTTTAACAGAGGACGAAAAGTGTAACACTGAAATCTAAAGGCACATTGAGATAGTGAAAGATGTGTTCCAAAAGCTAAGTAAAGCATTAAGAAATATGAAAATTTTGTTTGAAACAAAGAAAAATGTACTGAACTGTTAAATAATCCATCCCACTTATGGTAGTGAATGTTGGAGGATCTCCGCACAGATGAAGAAGAGACTTGAAGTAACAGAAATGTGGTTCTACAGAAGGATGCTGAGAATATCATGGACTTAACATGTGAACAATGAGGAAGTTTTAGAGAAAATGGAAAGAAAAAGGATACTTATACTTAACATCAGAATGATAGTTGAAATTTTTAGGGCATATAATGAGGAAAGATGGTTTTGAAAATTTGATACATACAGGACATATTGAAGACAAGAGGTATAAAAGGAAACAATGCATGACCTAACTAGCGAGCTTCAGTAAATAGATGGCAGAACAAGATTTAGGAGAGATAACAGAAAGACAAAACTTATTAAGAACTATGAAAAAAGGAAATTGTGGAGAGCCATGATTGCCCATATTCTGAAGGGATACAGCACATAGAAGAAATTTTGTAATGGTACCTGTCATTTTGCTGACAGCAGGGTGATCAAAATTGAAATTTAAATTGTTTCTCCATTTAAAATACTTTTATTAAAAATATATTCATTTTAAATGCAAAAGATGTCATAAAATGATTTCAAAGGGTGATACATTTCAGCTTATAATCTTTAACTGTTGTCTAGGGTTTGTTGCTAGACAGAAAGGATAATTAGCCCTTGCAATACAGGTGTGCATTTCAATTTCATCCAAACTGTGTGTGTATGTATATTTTGTTGTGGTAGGATCCACCTAATTTACATAATGAGTACTGACCATATAAATATGGTTGGTACCGGGAAGACGAGGGTGAAGAAGAAGAGATCCAATCCAGAGACTCTGCCTGACTGCGACTAAGTCAACCCATTCTCCAGGAACCGTCTTCCCAAGAATATACCAAAAGACTATATGTAAATATTGTGTACACTTTCTTGTTTCAATACATTTTGTTCTAAGTACATTTTGTGTTGTATTATTATTCCATGCATTAATCAAGTTTCAACATATTTGCACACATATTATTCTTTACATGTATATTTTTTGCACATGTATTATTCTGTACATGTATATTTTTTCACATGTATTATTATTTATATGTATATTTTTTGCACATATATTATTATGTACATGTATATTTTTCGTACATGTATTATTTGTAAAGGAGTAATGGAGCTTTTATTTATTAAGCTGACAGATTTTATTATTTACATTATTCAGACTATTGTCCTAATCTTTGTCGATATATTTATCACAACGTTTCAGCCATTGTATGCTCCGGCCTTCTTCAGGTGATTGGAATGTCGAACTGAACCCTTTATTTTGCTCACATGACACAGTGGATAAAGGCGTTGGTTAGATCCAGTGACAGGACCCAAAAAGTGTGAGTTCAATACCCAGTTAAGGCAGTGGAGAACTTTCAGAGGGGAATTAACAGGAGGTAACTGATAACTGACATCCATCAAAACATGGCACGTGGAACTAGAACAGTCTACCCCAGTGAGCGAAATAAAGGGTTCAGTTCAACATTCCAACCACCTGAAGAAGGCCGGAGCATACAACAGCCGAAACGTTGTGATAAATATGGCGAGAAAGATGAGGACAATAGTCTGAATAATGTAAATAAAGTACATAATACATCATCTCAGAAATATAGAAAGACTCTGACAGATTTTACCATTTAAAAATTATTTTTAGTGGATACTCATATTTAAGTAGACACTCTATTTATAAACTAAACAGTATATTTATTTACTTTTGTCTACTAGCCTAAATATTTGAGAAATCTTATGAAAGAAAAATATGTGCTGTCCAGCAGGATTTGAACCTGTTTTCCCCTTGGCAGGAAAAAATGCCAGAAGAGAGTACCACAAGTGAGAAGTGTGACAGAAGAAACTGTTAGCATTGAACTTACAGTTACATCTAACCATTTCAACCATAAAATGATGGGACCTTGCTGCCAATCTAGTACTGTACTTAAATTCATAAAGTCTAGGTACCATAGTGGAAAGTTCATCAGAACAATTACCATGAAAGTATTTATAGAGAAGGTGAGAGAAGAAACTGTTAGCATTGAACTTACAGTTCCATCTAGCCATTTCAACCATAAAATGATGAGACCTTGCTGCCAATCTAGTACTGCACTTAAATTCATAAAATCTAAGATACCATAGAGGAAAGTTCATCAGAATAATTATCATGAAAGTATTTATAGAAAAGGCGCAAGGAAGCTACATTATGGTGGTGGAAAAGCGACTGAAGCTTAGATGCCAGGTCAGGAACAATAACATTGCAGATTCTTCTTTGAATTTTATCAAGAATCTCTAAATATATAGATAATAGATAAAATTTATTGTTATGATTTTAATAAAACCCAAAGATATGAAACTAGATTTATCCATTTTCTTACTTCTTGAGATATAACAACAATGATGTTAAACACTATTTATTTATTAGATTGTTTATTTAGAAGAGTAGTTTTATATCTACATAATTATAAAAATATGGGAACCTATTATAATAAAATAAATATATGTATATTTTTTAGTGCTCCCACATTGCTACTGAATGTGACACAAAGTCAATTTAAAGTGGGTTTAATGGCAATACCATGAAAAAAATTGCTCAAGTCCCCTCAGCACTTCCCCTTTTGGGATGCCTCAGGTGCTGGGCAATAAACTTATCACTCTACAGAAGAATAGATATTACCTTGGTGGATGACACCCAAGGGCTTGAACTAATAATTAATTAATTATGAATTATTTGAAACTTTCCTGTGCCAGATAAGTATAATGCAATAAAGATTAATTATGAAAATAATTTTTATTCATAATTTTATAATGATATCCATAAATTATAGAACAAGAAAATTTAAATACTTAATGATTACTTACTGTAATTATCTACATATAAAATTCTGTGACTTCTATCTGTTTGTCTGTCAGTCATACCCTCTAAAATAGCCATACATTGATTGATCAAAACCAAATTTAGGGGAGAAGTGCAAACAGGTAAATGGGTACAAAGTTTTACTAGGGTGCATAAATAAATTAGTATGATAAATTAGTATGATAAATTTTTTGAAAAAATAGTTTTATTATTTAACATACAAAATACTCCCTCTATTTTAAAAACAATTTAATGATTAAAATAACAAATATTTATTTAACAAAAAATACAATACTATTCTTTGCATATCTTTTCTTTAAGGCTTTATATATAAACCAGCTTAAAAGTTCTTGATTAGGCCTTCATCACAATAGGTAGGGAGGAGTAGATGCAATAGGCAACAATAAACTACAGAAGAACTCAAAATTGATCGCTGCATTTAAGTAATGCATTAACATTTAAACTTAGCTTTTAAAAGTTCAACAATAATTCTTCTTCTACTATTTCATTTAAAAACAATTTGGTGTACTTTTGAAGCATACTGCAGATGATAATGGGTATGCTCCCATTACAATAAATATGGTAGTGAATACTGTATGTTGGTCTGCAGTTGGAGATTCATTGTGGAATTCACTTAACTGACTTTTAGCAGATGACTACTTCTATACACTGCTAGTGAATATTATGTGTTGTTCTTGTTCTAAGTATTATTATTGATTACCAACCTGCGTTTGATTGTTCTATTCAGTAACCTTCCCTAGGTTACAACATGTACAGAGGTCCTTATTTTCTGTACAAACAATTATTTATATTTCATGGGTGACTTTCTTTGGATTTTGCAATGAATTTCAATTATTCCCAAATTTTCAGCAAGTTATAAAAATTGTTATCGTACAAAAAAATTTGTCACAAAAAAACATGTACAAAAACTGCTGAAAACGATTATAGTGATGAAAACTTGGGAATCCAAAATTTCAGGATTGATAGTTCAAATCTAGCCCAGAATCTTTTTAATTTGTTCATGGAGTCAGCCTGATTCCAAAATGGAATAATATGTTGAACTGCAGATTCTAAGAGTAAAATTGTAAAAGTGTGACACAGTACTACACTGACATTCGCATTTATTATATAGAAAAAGAAGATGAGCTATTGAAAGCTAGATAGTTGTGTCCTTTTAATTGAAAAAGTGTGACACACTGACATTCGCATTTATTATATAGAAGATGAGCTATTGAAAGTTAGAGAGTTGTGTTCCTTTAACTGAAAAAGTGTGACAGTGATATACTGACATTTGCATTTATATATGAAAGAAGAAGATGAGCTACTGAAAGTTAGAGAGTTATGTCCCTTTAATTAAAAAAGTGCGACACAGCGAGACACTGACATTTGCATTTATTACATAGAAGAATCAAGTTTCCAGTTGATCCAGAGTTTGTGGGAACTATAAACAAACCACAAGGACAGCTCATTCAAAGAGTTGGAATTCAGCTTTAGAAATATATATTTACACATGGCTAGTTGTATGTTGCATGCTCAAGAGTAAGAAATCCAAAGAATTTATTTTTTGCTGTTAAAAAGGAAAAAAGAAATTTTCTTAAAAAGTATGTTTACCATGAAGTCCAATAGAATTAAATTAAAGAAAATATTAAACCTGGAAGTAAAATTTTTGTCAAAGTATATTTCCAAACAAATCATCTTATTCAAATTTCATCAACTGGTTTACAAAATTGAACAAATACATAGAGTTTGTAAATCTCAATATAAATATTTGCAATAACTTCAACAATCTATATCTATAAAAGGCAGGATGTGTGTGTGTGTGTAATGAATGCATGGCCGCAATTTTCGACGGATTTGCACCAAAATTTACATGCACATGCTCCAAGTTAGTGGAAAGGCCAAGACCAATGTTGCATTTCGCAACTCCCATTGATAGTGGAAATAATCGATTTTTTTCATGCTTCTATGGCACTTTTCATGTAGTTTGTGGCCATCTTGTACTTGCCAGAGTGAGAGCCTATAGCTGGCTGTCACGAATAGGCAAGAAGATTCTATTGGCCAGCGTGAGAGCCAACAGCTGACTAACATGAATGTTAACTAGCATGCTAACATACAAAAAATATCAATAGCTGCATTCATCACAAGTGGGAAAAATTTAAATCTGCATGGCATTTTACTCCAATTGGTTCATTCGCTTGCTTAAACTCAACGATTCTGATTCTGCAGAACTGGGTTGGGTGTGAAAAAGTATTTGTTGTTAAAATTCTTTTTTCATTTGGTTTTTCCAGTTACAAGTCCTTTTTTAAAGCTGATCGTTTTGTGTTCATTTTGTTTAGTTCTTTTTTCATAACAGATTTAATGTTTAGTATAGAGCTTGGAAAAAATCCGCAGTGTGAGATAGGCAAGAAGTAAGGCATGTAGCAACATCAGCACAGCAAAGGGCACTCCTTTAGAGGCATGGAAGGGCAAAAATATTTTAAGTCAAGTGATAGCGATTGCTGTATGAGTCGTACGATTTTTGAATCAAGCACGGGCAACACCGGGTCATCCTGCTAGTACTAAATAATGTGAGGATTTCAACACACTGAGACATGTTGCAAAAAAATTCTAGTAAATTTTTAAAAAATGCTTTTTCCAGACATAATTATATTTTCATTTCAGATTATTTTATATCTCAGATTACTTTTCATTTTCATTTTTCAAAGTGTTTCTCAAACTATTATTATTCATTCATTCATAAAATGTGTAGTTATTTTAATTTTAATTTTCTTGTTCTCTAGTTCAGACATTATTTTAAATTCATAAATAAAGAATTTGTTTTCACAGTTATTTCTTTATTAATATGATAAAAAATAAATATGCAGTACTTGTACTAATATTGTGAAATTCTCCAAATTCCAAATTTTGTATAGTGTCTATTTAATTGATTCATATTATAAATATCCCATTCATAATTTCAAATGAAGATCTCATTCATAATTCTTTAAAAAAACTTTAATAAAGGTCAGGAACACTAGAATCAAGCAGACATGGAAGCAGACACATAATGAGGAAGGAGTACCTGGAGAATTTGATACTCATAGGTCGAATAGAGGGAAACAGAGACAAGGGAAAATACTGCATGACATACCTAGTGGGCTTGAGCAAGTGGATGACAGAATGTGGTCTGGGGGAGATGGCAGAGGGATAGAGGGAGGTGGAAAGCCAAGACTGCAAGGGATAGAGGGAGGTGGAGAGCCAAGACTGCAAGGGATAGAGGGAGGTGGAGAGCCATGACTGCAAGGGATAGAGGGAGGTGGAGAGCCAAGACTGCAAGGGATAGAGGGAGGTGGAGAGCCATGACTGCAAGGGATAGAGGGAGGTGGAGAGCCATGATCATCTATGTCCTGAAAGGACATGGCACATAAAAGGAAAGAATAAGCACATTTGTGAATGACCTGGTATTTTTTACAGGCAGTCATCCAGACAAACAGGAAGTAACATTTATATATTAGATAATAATAGTAATGAGTAGTAATAAGGGCGGGAAGAATAATTTTGCAAAAATGTCACAGCAGTGCCATTCAAAAGACATAGCCCTTCCTTAACATTCATTTATATATAGATTCCTACAAACTTTTTGGAAACTAAGTCAAGAATTCTATCACACAGTGCAATGTAGGAGAAGAGGAATGAAAGTAATTATGACAAAAATAACTTTTTATCTTTTTCGTTTTATTTGCTTTTAATATTATTACTATGTTTTGTGGGGATTACCTTCACTTGGTCTACCATAACACCTGCTTGGTCACTTTTTCAGGGCTATAAGCTTCCTCTTTCTTTTCCTTTTATTTTTATTCTGGAATGCAGTAGATAGAAGAGTTATATAGTCTTCCCTCCTAGGTGTCTTAGTCACCCAACTATGTGTTGTATCTCCCACATGTTGTATCTCCCACATGTTGCATATCCCACTGAAATACAAATGTATATCTCAAACATATACATTTCCTAACAGCTAAATTTTAATGTTATTTCTTTCTTTTCAGTTATATGTGTACACACTAAATGTGTCTCTTCAAGTATAGTTATATACAATAATAATAATAATAATTGTATAGTTATATAATAATAATAATAATAATAATAATAATAATAATAATAATAGTAATAATATACAGTGTAACCCGGATATAAGAGAGTTGTCAGGACCGGAGAAGAAGTCTCTTATATTCGGGTTTCTCTTATTGGTCTATATGTATACATTAACACAGGCTCTAATTTGGGACCAGAGAAAATCTCTCTTATACCCGGGTTTCTCTTATATCCTGGTCTCTTATATCCGGGTTACACTGTAGTTATATACAATAATAATAATAATTGTATAGTTGTATACAATAATAATTATAAGTATATCGTTATATACAACAATAATAATAACAATATTACCAACAATTAACACACATCAAAAACATTATATTACAGTGCCAACCTTTATTAAATCCTTGTTAAAAAGTCTAACTTATGCTTATCGAAAACAAATGGTATGTATGTAAAAATGTTTCAAAATCAACATACGTAAAACCAACAAACATAATGTATACTACACATACATCCATGCAGACACACACACACACACACACACACACACACACACACACACACACACACACACACACACACACACATTAAAAACTTCCATTACCATCTGATTTCCACATAGTAAAATTAGAATTTTTATACACTTACATACATATAGCAATATTTACGTTTTTCAGTTAGGCTTGAAATTTGCTAATTTCTTGAAAATTTGGATGGATGCATTGTCTTTTGTTTAATTCAGAATGCCATAAATTATTGTTATGGTAATTTACACATGAACGTATAGACTTTCCCGGCTATAAATAGGAGCAGGTACTGCCTTTTGAAGAGGGAAGTTTCCAGCAGTCAGCTCTGACAGTCAGGCCAAACATTCTTGCTGTAACACTCTCGTTTGTATGTTTGTATTACTGTTTCTGTTAATATATTTGTTTAACTCAATTCCTCTCTTTGTGTCTTTATCTCTGGCCCCTAACAAGGCCACATATACTAATGTTGGTTTAAAGAGCTGAATGCATGTGAAACATGCTTAGCCAATGAAAATCAAACAATAGAATAGTAAAATACCAGAATTTTTCTTCTTTTTTCTCTATATTTGATTCTCTGATGAAGCATTCATAAAAATTAAACATTTTAGATTAATAAATGTTTCCTATTAGTTCTTTTTCTTATAGTGATATAAAAATAACAAAAAAATATCTCCATGTGTTGAAATTTATTCCTGAAAATCTTGAATTCAATTTCTCCAATGGTTTTCAGCTTCAATTTATAGAGACACATTCATTCTTTTCTCTTTTTCTTTTTACCACTACAAATGATGGCTACCTGTCATTTACACATGAAAATTTTAGTTGCCACTGCTTTTAGTTGTATTAGAAGTAGTAACCGTAACAGTCTTATAGTATATATGACTCCCTTCCTCTGGTCGGTATATAGAAGGGTAACCACTTTGGAATACCAGGTACTGTCAGCTTGGATATGTGGGTAGTGTAATGGATAATGGCTCAGAATTGTTAATCAGAGAGTCAAGTTCAAATTCCCATTGGGTTCAATTATTGTTATGGTAATTTACACAAACAGACAGACAGGCAGACACACAAACACACACACACACACACACACACACACACGTTTGAAATTCCCTTGGGAACGGTAAGAATTTACCTCTTCTCCCCTCAGCTATGGGTTAATTAGTAATATACAAAATGGACTTACCCTATTTTGTATAAAATCAAATAACTACAAATAAGTCTGTTATTAGTTGGCACAGGAGCAAATGCTTGTACATCGCAGACTGGAAGACAACACATCAACATGGTGTCATCGATAGGATTTCTAACATTATTGGGCAAACTGGATTTTGTTGAAATGTGGATTTGTTGTTTTGCTGACCAGGCAAGGGCAAAGAAGTTAAAAATGGATGATCAACCAGAAAGGGCAGAAAAGATGAGTGCTTTTGATGGTGAAAGCAAACACAGTATGAAAGAAATGATGGAGGATAGTTTGCATAAATTTGACACGGAGACAGAAGATCAGAATGAAGATGTGTTCAGTCCTAGATCCCCAATAAAAAGAACCAGGTAGACACCTCAAGAGTGAGAGATAAAAGCTTTTACTATAGTTAGGAGAAGTTAAAGCCTCTCATTCTCCGGGAGGTGTAGTGAGATATAAAAAAAAGGACTTAGCCAATTTTGCATAAAGTCAAATGACTACGAATAAGTCATTTGTCAGTTGCTACAAGAGCAAATAATTCTACGTCACAGACTGGAAGACAACACAACAATTTGTATCACATTATTATCTCAAAAAAAAAATCTTTACAATCTAGAAATATTTCTGGTTTTAAATAACTTGTAAAGTGTTAATAAACCATAAAAAAAATTGACCAATCAATCTTTCTCTTCAGCTATATGTGTATATTTTTTTTCTTCTTTTCATTATATAAAAAGAATATAAAAATATCTCCACATGTTGAAATTTATTCCTGAAAATGTTGAATTCAATTTCTCCCCATCCTGGGTATGAGGATAAGCTACATCTGCGTCCAATGTAAGACGATAAACTACATATGACAGCAGGAGGTTTTGAAGCACATGGAACCACCTCTTGCTTTCTGGTGTTCCCAGGTCCACCCTGGCCCAGGATGGTAGCAATAGTCAGTGTCCCAGCTATGAGCAAATAGTTAGCCCCCGCCCAAAGGGGGTCATAACGCTATGAAACACAGTAGCTGATATTGGGGGTCAAGCGGACATTTGCCTATAACTTGGGAACCCCTCATCTCTTTATGGTGATTAAGTGCCCATTGGAAGTGTATGAGAGAGTGGAATACAGAGGAATCAATTCAAAATTTTGGTGGTCAGGAGTCCCAAAACCCCAACTTCGGGATATTGGGCTGAAATCCTGAAAACACTTTTGTAGGCATATCTTTGACAAATAATAATGGTATAATGATGGTCGAGTGCCCACTAGAGGTGTATGAGGGAGTGGAATTTTCAGAAAGGTTGCCAACTCTCAATTTTAAATTGTGAATCTTAAAAAAATTCATCTTTGGGCTTTTTTGCAATCACTCATTAAATGTAGACCTCCAGACCCAAATTTGAACCAAATTTTGGGACAAAAATGTGTATCATTCAGGTCAATTTCTGCAAAAATCTCTAGAACATAGAAGAAATGACCCTAATCCATGCAGATATTTTAATCTTGTGTGTCTGTAGACTTCAAATTCCTTAAAATGGTGGCATTAGAGACATTTTAGCAAATTACTGGCCAAATTTTTACTTAAGCCATAATTTTTCAAAGGGTCAGAACATAAAATCCTTTCACATTAAAATCTGGAATTTGCAAGCTTCAAATGGCCATATCTTGGAAAGTATTTGAAGTTAGAAGACAAATGAGACCATTTTAGACACATCAGAGAATAAACATTCCAAATCATTTTGAAAAAATTGTAAAAAATACATATGTTCGCTTGGTAGTCCACTGTGTGAAAGTATAAAAATAGGTTTTAATACAAGCAATACTTTTTTGGAAAAAATATTACCAGCAGTAAATTTTTGAAAAAGGAAAATATTACCAGCAATACATTTTTGAAAAGGAAAATATTACTAGCAATACATTTTTTGAAAAAGGAAAATATTACCAGCATTACATTTTTGGAAAAAGGAAAATATTACCAGCAATACATTTTTGAAAAAGAAAAACATTACCAGCAATACATTTTGAAAAAGGAAAATATTACCAGCTGTACATTTTTGAAAAAGGAAAATATTACCAGCAATACATTTTTGAAAAGGAAAATATTACTAGCAATACATTTTTTGAAAAAGGAAAATATTACCAGCATTACATTTTTGGAAAAAGGAAAATATTACCAGCTGTACATTTTTGAAAAAGGAAAATATTACCAGCTGTACATTTTTGAAAAAGGAAAATATTACCAACAATACATTTTTGAAAAAGGAAAATATTACCAACAATACATTTTTGAAAAAGGAAAATATTACCAGCAATACATTTTTGAAAAGGAAAATATTACCAGCAATACATTTTTTGAAAAAAGAAAATATTACCAGCAATACATTTTTGAAAAAGGAAAATATTACCAGCAATACATTTTTGAAAAAGGAAAATATTACCAGCAATACATTTTTGAAAAGGAAAATATTACCAGCAATACATTTTTTGAAAAAGGAAAATATTACCAACAATACATTTTTGAAAAAGGAAAATATTACCAGCAATACATTTTGAAAAAAAGGAAAATATTACCAGCAATACATTTTTGAAAAGGAAAATATTACCAGCAATACATTTTTTTTTGAAAAAGTAAATATTACCAGCAATACATTTTGAAAAAGGAAAATATTACCAGCAATACATTTTGAAAAAGGAAAATATTACCAGCAATACATTTTTGAAAAGGAAAATATTACCAGCAATACATTTTTGAAAAAGAAAATATTACCAGCAATACATTTTTGAAAAAAGGAAAATATTACCAACAATACATTTTTGAAAAGGAAAATATTACCAGCAATACATTTTTGAAAAGGAAAATATTACCAGCAATACATTTTTTGAAAAAAGAAAATATTACCAGCAATACATTTTTGAAAAAGGAAAATATTACCAGCAATACATTTTTGAAAAAGGAAAATATTACCAACAATACATTTTTGAAAAAGGAAAATATTACCAGCAATACATTTTTGAAAAAGGAAAATATTACCCGCTGTACATTTTTGAAAAAGGAAAATATTACCAGCAATACATTTTTGAAAAGGAAAATATTACCAGCAATACATTTTTTGAAAATGGAAAATATTACCAACAATACATTTTTGAAAAAGGAAAATATTACCAGCAATACATTTTTTGAAAAAGGAAAATATTACCAGCTGTACATTTTTGAAAAAGGAAAATATTACCAGCTGTACATTTTTGAAAAGGAAAATATTACTAGCAATACATTTTTTGAAAAAGGAAAATATTACCAGCTGTACATTTTTGGATTTTCAACTTCAACTTCATTCCATTACAAACATAAAGAAGTGCATTCATTCTGTTCCCTTTCTCCTTTGACCTTTACAGATGATGACAACTTGTCAATAACATGTGAAAAGTAACGACTATAACAAGAAACCTTAATAAACATTAAATATTAATAAATATAACCTTATAAATAAAAATATATATTTATTAAAAATAATATAAATATTTATTAATATAAATATTAATAAATATAACCTTAATAAAGGTTATATGATGGAGAGAAAATCCTCTCTTACTATACATCTTTAGGTACAATAAGAGATGAACAACAATAACTAATGATAAAATAAAATAATTATTACAATATACTTTAATAAAGATTATGTGACAGATAAAAGATTCCTTCTTGCCATAATAACCTCATCATGTGATTTTTTACTTCTTTTAATAAGTCAAGAACTTTCACCCTTTACTCAAAGGAAGAACATTACTGATTCTCTTTGGAATGCCAGAATTGGCAATACCATTATTCTTGCACTTTGGGATGATTAATAAGTAAAATGAATGAATTATTTATTTCTATGCACTGAATGTTGATAACCAATCAAAACGTTGAACTGCAGATAAAAGAGACAACACTGTGTGTCAGCGGCAACTTTAGGTCATCAATGTTTGTCGGGCTCATTACAATCTTTAGGATTTGATATAACTTAGATGCTAAAATGATTCTTTTACTCAAACTAAAATATCTAAAAATCTCTGTGCATGAAAAAATAAAAACACTTTTTGTATTTTAATATTAATTGTAATAATTCTATAAAAATAAACATCTATTTTAAAAAAGTTTCCAGACATGTATAAAAAAACAGTGAGGACAAATTCTTTGATATGTTTGTCTGTTTATTGCCCCTTTTCTATATTTTATTTTTATAGCCTGGTCAAGTCACTGATGGTACAGTGTGTGTTTGTATATATGTCTATGTATTAGTGTGTTTATGTATCTCTGTGAATTTTTAGTATAATTTATTGTATGTTTATGATCATACTGCTGACTGATATCATATTTCCTCAACACTACCTAGACACACTCCTCACCCCAACCCTCCAGTCCTTGTATTAAGGCTGCTATTTTCTTTGATTTTTGGCGAATTTAAGTCTGGCTAAATTTAATTTGCCTTTTCTCAAAAGATACATTCCACTAAAAAACCTTACACTGTTTGGAATAAATTATTTAAAATAAACATTTGAAAACAATAAGTTGAAATAAAAATGTGTTTTTTGAAAAACAGTGCATACATGTCGTTAGGGATTTTTAAAAGATTATTTATAAAATTAAAGCAAGAAATACATTGCTTATTAAGTATGTTGCCAGCTTGATAGCCATGTTAATTTTATTTCATACTTCTTTTACTTTCTTTATTTCTTTTTTTCTTTCTTTCTTTTTTCTTTATTATGAACAATATCAACAAATATATTCCAGTCAATATTTTGAGGCATGGAGTTAAAACAATTCATTTTGGATCCAGTTGAAGTCAAGAATGAAAACAATGTACTACAAAAGATTTTTGTTGCTTTGAAATAGATATACTTGAATATTGACTCACTTGGGCTGAACCCGACAAGCCCAAATGGTGGATAAAGAATTCTGTAGTTTCATAATCACTAACTGAAATCTGATCTGAAATTTTGACTGTATAATATTTGATCAATGAGATTAAGAGATGATTAGATTGAGTTATGTACATTGACAAGAAAGAAGATTATGTTGAAAAATATATATTTTTAATTATTACTTTGAATGCTATATTTAGTAGATGCATCCTTGAGTAGGCATTCTTGTTTTTTAATTAGTTCTGTACATTCAAGAGTCTCAATAAAGAAAATGTGCCTTCTGGTAGGATTTCAACCTGTATCTCTCTTATTGTGAAAACTAACATCAGGACCAGTGTGCTTTAGCCTACTCAGCCACAGAAAGCATTCACAATACAAGTAAGGTTGAATTACCCTATTTAAGGAATGGACATCTCTTTTTGAGATTCCTCAAAACCCATATCTGCTGCTGATTTTATTTTTATATCAGAAACATAAATTTCTAACGACTTAATGGATTTTATTTATAATCCGATATTATTTCTTATTATTTAAAAGCTGTATTTAGTGGGTATGTTTTATCAGAGTCATCTTGGGTTTTTAAACTGTGTAAATTTATGCCTGTCAGCCTGTGTGTCCGTAATGTAGAATAACACAAAAATATCTAATTTTCAGCATAATCTAAACCACTGCTGGTAGGATTTGAACCTCTATCTCTTTTATAGTGGAAACCTTCATCAAACACAGTGTGCTTTAACCTATTCATCCATGGAAAGCTTTCACAGTCAAGCAAGGTTCAATTACTTTATTTAAGAAATGCACATCACGTGTTGTGATCTCACAAAGCCCATATTTACTAACCTTTGTATCTGAAACATAAACAAAGTGATTTCTAAGAACTTTATTGTTTTATTGTAAATAAATTATTTCTTATTACTTTATATTTTTCAAATTGATTGCCTTTCAATTTACTATATAATATTTAATATATAATATAGTCTCATAATAATAGTAATTCATAATAAAAATAATAATAATAATAAAAAACAATCAAAGCTAATCACTCAGTCATTGGGATTAGAGAAAATATGCCTTCTTATTGACATGGTAGTTGTTGTGGATTCCGGGTTGAAATCTGGTACCAATAAATAACAAACGCCAGGAATGAATATATGAAAATAATCTATTAACGTAATAATACAAACTGGTAAAGCAGGTTAGTAGTTCCAAGAATACAGGTTAGTAGCAAAATATATATACAGTCTTTGGTATTGAAGTATCGCTGTATGACTTCTTACTGAGTCTACATGCTCGCTCACTGTGACTCCTACAACGCTGTTACCTCACCCTCACTCTTCCGGTTACCTACAACCTTTTACTTTGTCACTCTAGACTCGCCTCGACTCGACTCTTCGGTCTTGCTCTCCAGATATTCACTGGCAGTAGTATAAGTATACACTGGGTGAGTCCATTTGTATAAAAAGGGGTGGACTCCTCAACAGTAGTCCCTGTAGACTCTAATGTATCTTTGAAGATCTTCAAAAACTATCAAAAGGCAAGGATCTTGAAATCAAAATCTCAAAAATGTGGCCTATGAGGACATCAACAATTCCATTTGTAGCTGGAGTCCTCAGATTGATTGGAAAATATTCCAATAGACTCATTGAAGGGAGTCCTGGTAGCCCATGCCTTAAAGAAATACAAAAAATTGTTCTCACAAGTACAGCCACATTTTATGATGAGCTTTATCTATATAAAATAGGTGTGATTTTTTTTTGTTTGTTTTTCTTTTTTTTTAAATGCTCAATGGAAAATGTCAAGAAGCCATTTCTGAACTTAGGTCTCTGGTTGGGACCCAGAAAGAAATGAGTATGCACCAGAAATCAAAGGAAATAATAATAATAATAATAATAATAATAATAATAATAATAATAATAATAATAAAATCAAAGGTAATCACCCAGATATCATGATTAAAGAATGCAAAAACAAAATGTACCTTCTTATTGACATGGCAGCCACTGCAGAGTCTAATGTATCTTTGAAGATCTTTAAAAAACTATCAAAAGGCAAGGACCTTAAAATCAAAATCTCAAAAATGTGGCACATGAGGACATCAACAATTCCAGTTGTAATTGGAATCCTCTGATTGATTGGAAAATATTCCAATAGACTCATTGAAGGGACACCTGGTAGCCCATTTCTTAAAGAAATAAAAAAATTGTTCTTACCATATTTTATGAAGGACTTTATCCATGTAAAATAGGTATCATTTTGTTTTGTTTTTGTGTTTTTTTTTTTTTTTAAATGCTCAACGGAAAATGTCATGATACCATTTCTGACCTTAGGTCTTTGGTTAGGACCCAGAAAAAATGCGTATACACCCAAAATCAAAGGAAATATAATAATAATAATATTAATGATAATAAACCAAAGCAACAAAAATGATTATCTCTGGTGTGATAAGGGCATTGAGTATGATAAAGATAGGTACAAAAAACATGATAGCAAAATCCCTGGACACATAAGCACTTCAGAATTATTAAAGATTACTTCATGCAGAACTGCACATATCATCCACAAATGCCTTTCCATATAAATGAAACAACCCAAATATATATCTAGCATAGATAACTTTCCTACAGTGCCCTTTTAGGTCATAGACCATGGAAGAGGACTTGGTTGTTAGGCACTTAAAATTACTTCCTGTCAAGAAAATACAACACATAATAATAATATTCTAATAATGATAATAACTGTCAATGATTTTTTATTCATGAGGTTATAGATTTATTTTCTAACATATAAAGCTAAACTTTTGTAAGTGTCTCTGCTCAGATTACTAGAGATTAACTAAAACTATGTCATCAAATAAATGTGGTTTTTATATATATATATATATATATATATATATATATATATATATATATATATAAATATATATATATATATACATCAAATAAATATTATATATATATATGTATATATATATACATCAAATAAATGTGGTTTTATCATATATTTATATATATACATCAAATAAATGTGATTATATATATATATATATATACATGTGGTTTTATTATATATTTATATATAGATATACATCAAATAAATCTTGCTTTATATATTTATTACATGTTTGTAGTTTATAAAACAACATTTATTTGATGCATATATATATATATATATATATATATATATGCATCAAATTAATGTGGTTTTATTATATATATATAATCAAATAAATGTTGTTTTATTATATATATATATATATACATCAAGTAAATGTGGTTTTATATATATTTATATATATATATATATATAAATATATATATATATATTTATATATATACATCAAATAATTGTTGCTTTTATATTATATATTTATTACATGTTTGTATTTTATTAAAACAGCATTTATTTAATATATATATCTATATATATCTATATATATATATATATATATGACGGACTCTCCAATTGTCTTCAATGTATGAGTGACTTTCAGTTCAGTTTTTATGTTTATGTTTCGTATGAGACAACAATCCTGCTTGGGATTTTCAAACAAGTTCACATGATGGACATGCTGAAGGGTTGACTGTCATATGGACTGATGTATATACCAAGATTTAGTGTTGGTTCTTAATTATCACTGATGGTTGAGATGATATATATATATATAGGTATTAATGTGGATAAATCAACTAACTAGATATTAGCAACCATATATATGTTCATTTATTATCCTATCTCTCCTTTATAGTAGTTTTTTTCTTCTCTCTTGCTCTCTTACTCTCTAGTACTGAGTAACCCCCTTGTGTCTTCGGGCCTTTATTACCTTGCATGAAGTGAAATGATTAAAAAACAAAATTATGTGTTTAATCCTTGGTCTGGAAAGGATAGGCACAGACTCAATAAAAATAGACTTAGCTATCACTGAGTAATAATAAAAAATAAAAAAAATGAGATAACCTCCCAAGAAATGGACAGTGGAATAAAAACAATCTAGCCCCATAAAGAGTTCAGTTTCAATTCCCTAAAGGTTAGCCAGATCAACAGACACTAAAAAGTGAGGCCATTAGTCTGATTGTAAATAATGTAAATAGTCATTGCTAGTATATAATAATAATGAAAATAGCATTTATTTTACAAAACAAACATTTATTTGTCAACATAATGTCCTTCAATGCATCAAATTCATTAGTGAGAGATAATCATGTAAATTGAACATTATACATTGAAAATTTCAGGTCAAAATTCAACTAATAATTATATGCAAACTTATTGATCCTACATTTATATGATTGCACATTATACAGTGAGAATTTCAGAATTCAGTGAGAATTTCAAAATTCAACTAATAACTATGTGCAAGTCTACAAACATTGATCCATCCTTTATTTGAACATTATCTAGTGAGAATTTCAGATCAAAATTCAGCTGATAACTACATGCAAGGCTATAAGCTTATTTATCCCATCTTTATATGATTAACCATTATACAATGAGAATTTTGGTTAAAAATTCAGCTAATGACTATATATGAGGCTTATTGATTCAACCATTACCTGATTGGACATTATATAGTAAGAATTTCAGATCAAAATAAAGCTAACTATATGCAGGGCTATGGGTTTATTCATCCACCTTTTAAATGATTGAACATTATACAGTGAGAATTTCAGACCAAATTTCAGCTAATAACTACATGTGAGACTACAGACTTATTGGTTCAACTTTTACATGATTGAACATTATATAGTGAGAATTTTAGATGAAAATTCAGCAAATAACTACATACAAGGCTACAGATTTTTCGATCCACCCTTTAAATGATTGTTCATTATATAGTGAGAATTTCAGATCACAATTCAGCTAATAAACATATCATGGGCTATGAACTTATTGATCTATAAAAGCATATTGAGAACTTTTGACAATATCAATGGAACTTTTCATGTTATAAAGAATAATATATGAAAAACCCTGGTCTACACTGAGATAGTTAAATCTGACTGGGTTTCGTTTAATACATATGACATTCCAGGAAAAAGCTATCTAATTATACTGGAAATTTTTTTTCTAAAACATGACATTATCACTTGAGACATTTCAAAAGGCCACTCCTAAAGGTCTATTTCTAGAAAATATGATTTAATCTTGACTATTACTCACCTCATGACAATAGTTTAATGTTAGGAATAAAATTTTGCCATTAAGGATAATGTCAGTTTTTTTTTTCATTTATGATCATCCATACGTCAGCTGTTTCCAGGTTTCATTATATATATATATATATATATATATATATATATATATATATATATATATATATATATATATTATAAATTAATTGATTTAAAATATGTTTTTTTTTTGCTACACAGTTCTAACCATGTTTCAAAAATGGAAGCTAAAAAGCCCAGAATTTAATTTTGTAATTAAATTAAAGACATTAGTTCCATTTCATCCTCAAGCGAATTTTGGAGTAACTTTAATTTTTTTTTTAAAACCAAGTAATTTTAAAAGTTACTCCAAAATTCACTTGAGGATGAAATGGAACTAATGTCTTTAATTTAATTACAAAATTAAATTCGGGGATTTTAGCTTCCATTTTTGAAACATGGTTAGAACTGTGTAGCGAAAAAAAAAAACATATTTTAAATCAATTAATTTATAATATTAATGCTCTGTAAATTTACATTGAGCACTATTTTGTAAAAATAAAAATATCTATAAGAACACCGGATTATATATCTTACTGTTCTTTCTTTTTATTTATATATATATATATATATATATATATATATAATATAACCTTAATTATAATTAAGCTCTTGAAAAATATATTTCAATTGAGCACTGTTGAGAGATAAGCTGATTCTATAAACAACAGCCACCTGTGCTAATGCAAAGCTCTTCAGTAAAATGAATTAGAGCCCTCTGACTGATTGGCTATTGTTTACATTCATGTTGAGCAAACACAAAATGTGCCTGAGTCAGCATCTGCAATAGGGATTGGCTACCCCCCCACCGCTAGTAGATGGATATCCTTGAATATGAGTGGCCAGCTATTATTATATATATATATATATATATATATATATATATATATATATAAGAGAAACAAAAACATTGCATGACATATTTAGTCAGTTTTGGTCATTCATACATCAGCAGCTGTATCATGAGATTCCTGTAAAATTAAGTAGGCTTTCATTTCATCTTATATCATCTTCATCATCGACATCAGTCCCATAATTGGGTATGGTCATAGAGTCACTGTAGCACTGAACACCGAACCAATTCTTTCCACATATCTGGGCTGAAAGACAGAGAGGTATTCATTCATGCATAGCATGTCTTGGGCCAGTAGACCTGGTGCAACCTATCCCTCTGCAGGTCAAGCCACAGCTGATGTTCTCCAACTTGAAAGCTTGTTTTCATCACAGACACAAGGTCACTGATTCCATCATTGGAGCCCTCCACTCTGGCTGTTGATTTCAGTTTTGGAAGCCCTCTGACCAGGATTGCCTTTGACAGGTATTTTTATCCTGCTGTGCTTCTAGACACCCTCCCCACCAGCCAAGCCTAGTAGCAACCAGGACTGGTTTAGTCACTGATGACAGACCAAGCAGCAGGTAGTACTGGGTTACATGGTACAAGAAGCATTTATACATTGACCTGACATATACTGGGTATAACAGCAAAATTGTCCAATTGTTAGATTAAGCTTTGAACCATAGTATCTTAGAAATGATTAAAGCTATCTTACTGGAATTCTCAAAGGTTTTTATAACACTATTGGTCTCTACTTTGAACAATAAGAATGTATTTAGCTCTAAGCTGAAATGATGATTCCTCTTCCTATTGTGACCTCCTGATCCAGTTTTCCTCTCTATAATATATCTCTTTTTAAAACTTATTCACTGTTCTCTTGATGGTCCTTGAATAGACTTTGAAGATGGATTTTAACCTGTTCTCTTTCTAGCTGAATAACTCAAAGGTGTTTTTAGTGATTCTTATCACAAATGCTATCAGGATGACTAAATGTCTTACCTGAAAACCTAGAAAAAAAACTCAATCAGTTTAGTGATTTTTAGATATTAAACATTGTGTGGGAAAGACAATTATCCCATGCTGTTACATGATCTGGAAACTTTTGCTGTTACACATGGTACATATGGTTAAAGAAATCTAAAACATGGCATGATCTGTTTTGTCTGTTACAAAGCAATGTACACTAGCTTTTATACATAAATACATATAAATATGGATGTGTCTTGTGGTGTAATGGATAATGGCTCAGATTGAGAAATCAGAGCCATGTTCAAATTCCAGTTAGGTTCGTTACATTCACTTTCTTTGGAAAAGTATCGCTCTATCTCATCTGCACCCCCACCCAGCTGGGTCCTATAGCCTTGGTCAGCAACCAGTTTACCAGAGAAAGAAATGTTAATCTACTGCAGGAAAATCTTATGCCTGGTCAGTCATGAATAAAAAAAACATGATCACTGAAGCATGTATCACATATGGTACTTAACTGACTCACACACACACACACACGCACATATATATATATATATATATATATATATATATATATATATATATATATATAATTAAAAAAACAAAAGTTGGTTCACATATGCTTTTATAATATATAGATTTAATAGACCTGTTAATGAAATTTGACAAATAAAAGACAACAAATGAAAACAATATTTGCAATAAGATTGATGATATTTATTATATATATATATCCCCTTCCCCTTCCCTCGTTACAAGTATATATACTTGTTCGTTATTTTAGTGTGTTTCCCCCTCTTTTTTGCTCTTCAATATCGTTAATATTCTTTTCGCTAATCCAACGATTGTCTCCTGATGAGATGTTGGCTGAAAGGGCCCTAGAGACTTTTAAAATTAAAATCAATGGTTTCCTTGTTTTTAAAACTATTTATAAATTTTGTACCTCCAAACATTTGTTTTTATATATATATATATATATATATATATATATATATATATATATATATATATATATATATATATATTATTATATTAGTGGGCCTTTTGACTAAATTGAAGCATGAAGAGACATGCCTGTGTTCTTTTTCAATGAGGTGAGACATAAATAAAGGAGTGGGACTTACTCTTCTAGAGAATGTTCTTATTGTTGGTTAGAGGTCTCTCTGTGGAAATTATATTCTCTAGGTAAACCCAAATCCCTCTTTATTCCTTTGATATATGATTCTAATTTGAAAATGTATTTTAACTCCAATCTGCATCTTTCTTGTTGGCTCTTAAATAAAGACACTAAAAGCACACATCTGATACCATTAATGATATGAAACAGTTGGTTGAAGTGTTCAGTGACAGGTAAATTATTGTTGTCTTTGATGTTTTTTTTATGGTTTTTGAACTGAAGATGTGCTTCTGTGCCTGTTTCTTATGATAATTCCCTTTTTTTGCATTTGTGACTTAAAAGTAAATATATAAGATTTGAACTGTCACAAGTCAGAGTTGGTGGTTTGAATATTTATACTATTTACATTGTTTGGATTGTTTTCCTCATCTTTATTGCCAGTTCAAAATTCCAACAAATATCACCTGAAGAAGGTCGGAGTGTGCAATTTTCAAAATGTCATCAATATGGCAATAAAGATATGAACAACAGTGCAAACAATGTAAATAGTATAAATAATATAACATTTGTAGCAGATGTTAAATCTTTTCAGTAGGCATGAATAATTTGACAACCCTATTAACAGAAGTAGATTTTTTTAGTTTTTGGGTATGCATGAAAAGAAAAAAAAACTAGGAGCATGCATGCTGTGTGCTGTGTATTCCAAGGTGATGGGTTGCTTTCACTTCAGGCCAAGATCAGGATAGGCTGCTAAAAATTAGCTTCGTATAATAGACATACATGAAATAGACAATACACCTTATTCACTGTTTAATTCACCAAGAGAGTAAATTCAAATTTCTTCATCCTTTTTATATACTCTTAAGAACATTTATTGAATTCCCACTTTCTTCGATGAATTATCTCTACATGAAATATTCCCAACAGAATAAAAATTATTATCACATTTTGTTTCACTTTTTTATCTATTTTCTCAATAAATTCATCACTTTTAGTTTTTGTTCATCAACACATGACACGTTCTCAACTTCAA